>JAPYYV010000494.1:0-40853 GCA_030522625.1 Copidosoma aretas
TTATATAAACAAAAAACAAAAAAACTATATAACACGATATAAACTCGTGCGGTATATTAACTCTGTCCTCCTGTTGTAGAAGCCACGCTTTGCCAGAGCTAAAGACGTCCTGTCCTCGTCTTGTCCTGACACCGCCTTCTCCTGCTCCTGGCGACGCTATCGCTGAATAAACGCCGCCAAATCATTTCCCTGGACACACTGCGTCTGTGCGTGCGCGGACACCGCCTTCTCCTGGTCCTGATCACGCTGCAGCCAAGAAAATAAGGATTAGGCAGTTTTAAGATTAGTTTTGAGACAAGTTTTGATGCGAGTATTCAGATTAGTTTCAAGACCTATTTCGAGACCCATTTTGAGACCATTTTTAGACTAGTTATGAGATTAGTGTTGAGATTAGTTTTCAGACCAGTTTTAAGATTATTTGGAAGACTATTTATGAGACTAGTATTGAGACCAGTTTTGAGATTAGTTTTGAGACCATTTTTGAGACCAGTTTTGAGATTTGTTTTGAGATCAGTTTTAAGATCAGTTTTAAGATTACTTTTGTGACCAGTTTTAAGATTAGTTTTGAGACAAGTTTTAAGACAAGTTTTGAGATTCGTTTTGAAGTCAGTTTTAGACCAGCTTTAAGATTCGTTTTGAGATCAGTTTTGAGACCAGTTTTGAAACCAGTTTTGAGATTTGTTTTAAGATCAGTTTTGAGACTAGTTTTGAGATTACTTTTGAGTACAGTTTTAAGATTCGTTTTGAGATCAGTTTTAAGACCAGTTTTGAGATTACTTTTGTGACCAGTTTTGAGACCAGTTTTGAGATTACTTTTGTGACCAGTTTTGAAACCAGTTTTAAGATTTTTTTTAAGATCAGTTTTGAGACCACTTTTGATATTACTTCTGTGACCAGTTTTGAGACAAGTTTTGAGATTACTTTTCTGACCAGTTTTGAAACCAGTTTTGAGATTTGTTTTGAGATCAGTTTTGAGACCAGTTTTGGGATTACTTATGTGACCAGTTTTGATACCAGTTTTGAGACCAGTTTTGAGATAAGTCTTGAGGTTACTTCTAAGATCTATTTCGAGACCCATTTTAAGACCAGTTATAAGACCAGTTTTTTGATTAGTTTTTAGTTTTTTTTTGAGACTTGTTGTAAAGTCAGATTTAAGATTAGAATCAAGATATTTTGTCGAAGTCCAATGTCTGACAAGTATATGTGCGAAACTTAAATAATACAAAAACCTCGACAATAACCAGACCCGGCGCGCCGTGCTACGTGTATGTATATAAATATATCTATAATATTTCGTATCATACTTGGAATATCGCATAGAAGAAGGAGGAAAAATTCATTGCAAAAGTTTCTGTAAATTAAATTAGTGAAAAGTAATTTAGGTGGTGTAAAGTGTGCACATAAGCATTATACGGTACTTTGCGCCCTCGGTAAGAAAAATCATGTATGCGACTTGGGCACTAACGTACAACAAATCTCAAAACTGGTCTCCAAACTGATCTCAAAACGAATCGTAAAACTGGTCTTAAAAGGAATCTCAATACTAGTCTCAAAACTGATCTCAAAACTAATCTTAAAACTGGTCTCAAAACTAATCTCAAAACTGGCCAGGGAAGTAATCTCAAAACTAGTCTTGAAACTGATTTCAAAACAGATCTCAAAACTGGTATCAAAAATGGTCTCAAAACAAATCTTAAAACTGATCTCAAAACTAGTCATCAAACTAATCCCAATACTGATCTCAAAACGAATCTCAAAACTGGTCTCAGAACTAGTCTCCAAACAAATCTCAAATCTGGACTCAAAACTGGCGTCAAAACTGGTATCAAAACTGGTCAGAAAAGTAATCTTAAAACTGGTCTCAAAACTGATCTTAAAACAAATCTCAAAACTGGTCTCAAATTAGTCACAAAAGTAATCTCAAAACTGGTCACGAAAGTATTCTCAAAACTTGTCTCAAAACTGATCTCAAAACGAACCTTAAAACTGGTCTCTATACTTGTCTCCAAGCTAATCTCAAAACTGATCTCAAAACAAATCTCAAAATTAATCTCAAAACTGGTCACAAAAGTAATCTCAAAACTGGACTCAAAACTGATCTCAAAACAAATCTCAAAACTGGTCTCAAAACTAATCTCAACACTAATCTCATAACTGGTCTAAAAATGGTCTTAAAATGGGTCTCGAAATAGGACTTGAAACTAATCTGAGGACTCGCATCAAAACTTGTCTCAAAACTGATCTTAAAACTGACTAATCCTTATTCTCTTGGCTGCAGCGTGATCAGGACCAGGAGAAGGCGGTGTCCGCGCACGCACAGACGCAGTGTGTCCAGGGAGATGGTTTGGCGGCGTTCATTCAGCGATAGCGTCGCCAGGAGCAGGAGAAGTCGGTGTCAGACAGGACGAGGACAGGACGTCTTTCGCTCTGGCAAAGCGTGGCTTCTACAACAGGAGGACAGAGTTAATATACCGCACGAGTTTATATCGTGTTATATAGTTTTTTTGTTTTTTGTTTATATAACACTACTTTGGGCACTGAGCAGTTGGGAAAGGGAAGGGATGAGGGATTGGTGGCCTCCCCATGACAGGGAGGGGGGTAGGGGGTACATACAATTAATTTGGACTTACAATCCATTTCGGTGTATTGCCTGAGTCCTGATCGGGTGTCTACGTATAAAAACCACACTGAAAAAATATCGGGGAAGCAGCTGCACCGGAGGTGGTGTGTACCTTCTTTCGTACTATTGGAGCTGCATGAGCGCCGTCACGGTGTAGTAGCTACACTGGACTCTCATAATAGCAGTGTACTCGGCGCTACTGCTGCCTCACCAAGGAGCATAGGGCAGCTCCGCGCAATGTAGCAGCAGCTCCGCACGATGTAGCGACAGATCCGCGCGGTGTAGCCACTACACCGGAGCCCGAGGCTTGAGCTACACGTGTATTCGGTGTCACCTGTACTCGTACGGGGGCAGCCGCTACACCGATATTGTTTCAAAGAGAAAACTACTACTTAGGAGCTTTAAAGACAAAAAATAAAGATATACTAAAACAAAGAATAAATAGGAAAGTTGATGCTACTTCTACGTCGTTGTTTTTGGGTTAGGCTAAGAGTAGGTTAAGCATATAACACCCAGATTTCGCGTGAACCTGGAGACAACAATTTACCAGGTTATGTTATTACTGGTTTGGGACAATCAAAATTGTGTATCTTCATGGTTTAACCTAATGATTATGAAGTAGGACAGAACTTAGATTTGAATTCAGTGACTCCAAAAACATTATATCAACACGATATAGTCAAATGCTTTTTATTGGTTTTTTCAGGGTATAAAATTATGGGGTTAACTTGTTAGAAGGTTAAGAGGTTAAAGTGTTCTACGATTTTGTGTTTTTTAATCAAGGGGTTTCGAGTTTAAATAGTTTGTTTTTGTACTAGAGAATTGATGAATTAAAATTAAGAAAAACTACTACATTTTAGGCTAATTTTTTGAGGTTATAAGAAGTTTAAGGGTGATGGAGTAAAACAGACCTTATATTTGAGTTCAGTGACCCAAAAAACATAAGATAAACATGGTCTAGTCGGCTAAACAATTTTTTTTGTAGATAAATTACTGGATTTTTACGTTTGTTTTTTGAGGTTATAAAAAACTCTAGGGTGATGGAATAAAACAGACCTTAGATTCGAATTCAGCGACCCAAACAACATAATAAGAACATGGTCTATTTAGCCTAACAATTTTTTCTGAGCGGAGCTGTGTCATCATTTATCAACTCATGCATCAATCACTAATTGCTATGTATCATTAGTTATTAAATTCTTTTTATTTATAACGAAGTGCGTAAATTATTATTCCATAAATATATTTATTATTGGCAATTTATAAACTTTTTTTTTATTTATTAAGTGTATTAGGTCATCAGAACATAAAATTTTCTTATTTATTCATCCACAAAACAGCTAGGTTAAAGGTTATAATTTCATAGATATCTAAGACGTTTAGTAGTAAGCAAGCTTTTGGATTATCATTTTATCCAAAATTCTACAGCGATAAATTTATTCACTCATCTATAAATTCACAAGAGCTCTGGGTTATAAGAATATAAGTTCTCCCTTTTTTTTTATCAACAACCTATTTACTTATTATTAAGTGCATAGGCTATTATTTTATGAAATATTCATTATTTAAGATTTTTTAACTGACATATCCATCAACAAGGGCACTAGGTCATTAGGTTAGAAGACTTTTTGGTTTTTTTGACACTAAGCCCACTGGATGATAAGGTTATTGATTTATAATAACTTATTTGCTCATTCAATAATCCAGAAGCGTGCTGGATTTTAAAGTAATATTTGATTTACAGCTAATTTATTTATGTATTCATTCATTAGTCCGTGGATTTCTTTTAAATATATTTACTATAGATAATTTATTGACTCACTTAACAATCAACAACGGCTCTAGGTCATAGGGTTAGAAATTCTTTTGGCTTATTCCTTGATGAGCGCTCTGGGTTATTAGGTTATTGATTATTTATTGATCATTTATTTACTTATTAAGTAATTCAGAAGCATGCTAGGTACTTAGATTATATTTTATTTCTAGATTATTTATTAATGTACTCATTTTCAACCGCATAGGTCTTTATCTTATTACATATTTATAATCAATGATTATACTAACTTATGTACCAATGACCAAATGTGTCTAGTCATTAAAATATAGATTTTCTTACATATTTGTCTGCAAAAGCGCTAGTTTATTAAATATTATCGATTTCATAGATATTTTACTTAATTATTAATCAACAAGATTGTACGTTATTATTTTATTGGATATTTATTAGCGATATTTAATTGACTCATTCATTAATCAACGAGTGCGCTGGGTCGATAAAATATATAATTCTTTTATTTTTTATCAGTGGATACGCTGGGCCATAAGGTTTTAGTTTATTTACGGATAATTTTATTATTTATTCATCAAAAACTGCGTGGGTTATTAGAATATTAGATTGTTTTCGTCTTTTTGTTGGCGTGCTCATCAATCAACAGGTACGCTAGGTCATTAGGTTAGAGACTTTTTTTTTACATATCTATAATAACGTGGGATATTATGTAATTAAATATTTAGTAACTATTATTTATCAACTCATACATCAATCAACAAGTACTACGTATCATCAGTTATAGAATTTTTTTAGTTATTAATCAATGAGTGCAAAGGTTTTTATTTTAGGAACACATTTATTTTTAATAATTTAATAACTTATTTTTTAATCATCAAGTGCACTAGGTCATTAGAATACGGAATTTTTCTTATTTACTCATATACAAGACCGCTGAGTTATAAGTTTATAGATATGTTACTCAAGCAATTAACAAGCTTGTGGGTTATTATTTTGTTGAACATTAATAAGAGATAAATTCATTTACTTATCAATTAATTACCAAGAGTGCTAGTTTCATTTACTTATTTAGGAATCTAGAAGCTTGCTAGGTTTTTAGGTTATCTTTTATCTATAGATGATTTAGTTATGTATGCATCAATGGGTGGCAAGGTAATTATTCTATTTAATAATTATTATGTATGATTTACTGACTTATTTGATGATCAACAGGTATGCTGGGTCACAATATATAATAATTTTTTTTATTTATCAACAAAGCGCTGAGTCATTAAGTTAAAGATTATTTACCGAAAATTTTATTTTATTTTTTATTCATCGAAGACTGCGCTGGTTGTTAGATTATTAAATATTTATTTTTCATTATCTGTTGACGTATTCTTTAATCAACTCGTGTCTTGGGTCATTAGATTAAATAAATTTTTTATGTATTCTTTAATAAGTGCGTGGAACATTCTGTCATTAAATATTCATTGATGATAGTTTACTAACTCATACATCAATCAATAATTGCTTTGCATCATTATTTATTATTATTTATTAATTTATTGATAAGCACGTTGGTTATTATTTTATTAATAAATTCATCATTGATAATTTCATCATTTATTCTTTAATCATCAAGTGTACTGAGTCAATAAAATGTAGAATCTTCTTTTTTATTTATCCACAAGACTGCTTTCTTCTAAGGACATGGACTTTATAGATATCTAACTTACTTATTGACTAACAAGCTTGTAGAATGTAACTTTATCAAACTTTTGTTACAGATGCATGTATTTACTTAATGATTAATTACCAGGAGCACTGGGTTATTAGCATATATATTTTTTTTACACACATATCAACAACCGTGCTAGGTTATTAGGCTATAGATTGAGATAGTTTCTTTATTTATTTATTCTTAACTTGGCGCACTAACTATTATGTCGTTAAACATTCACTATTGTTGATTTATAAACTTGTATATTAATTCACATGTGCACCGGGATATTAGGTTAGAGAATTTTTTGGCATATCCAAAACTAAGCACACTAGGTTTTCAGGTTATTGATTACTTATATTTCATTTACTTATCAAATGATGCAGAAGCACTCAGGGTTTATAGGTTATCTTTTACTTATAGGTGATTTATTTATACATGCATTAATAGGTGAGTAGGTTATTACTTAATCTAATAGTTATTATTAATAATTTGCCTACTCATTTATTATATCAACAAGTGTGCCGGGTCATTACGATGTCGAATCTTTTTTTCTATTTATCCCTAAAAGTGCTTGGTTATTAGGTAATAGATTTTATAGATATCTTATTTACTTATTAATTAATAAGCTTGTGCGTTTATAATTTGTTAAATATTCATTAGAGATAATTTATTAACTCGTTCATCACTTAACAACCGCGCTGGGTCATTACATGCTATAATACTTTTATTTATTTATCAACAAATGGGCTGAGTTATCATGATATATATTATTTACAGATAATTTTATTATTTATTTATCGATAATTGCGCGGATTATTAGGTTGATATATTTTTATTTTTGTTAACTTGTTGACGTCTTATTTATAAAATTAATACAAACATAATGACGAACTGACCCTATGTATATGTAAGCATAATTGGGCAACTCACGTTTACCGCATCACACTACAAGTGCGCCTAAATACTTTTACCACTGAATGCCGTAAAACTTACATGATTTACAGAAACATTAATAAATTAAACACGCAAACATAAAATATCTCGGAGACGCAGTTGTAAACATCAATCAAGAATAATAATCTATTATTACAACGATTCACTTACTTTTTTAGATATTTTAATGTATAGAAATGAAAATTCATTTCGTTACTTTGATTGGTACAGGAAGGTTTCTGCAACTGACAGAATCCTTTATGTCTTCTCTCACAATCCTATCTCGATAAAGAGGGCCATTGTCATTATACTAGTCGACCAATGTTTCAACTCGTATGGTTCCCAGCTTCGAACTAACAATTTTCAATTCATTTACTCCATTTTATCTACTAATTGATATCCCAAGTCTTTTACTAAACAGGTGATCAGAAAACGGTTTTCCTATATCAATTTAGAAACTAGCAGTTAACTCTCTAGTACATAACTAATTTTAATAACTCGCAAACCAATAGTTGTTTTACTCTTTTATAAAAATTTTAACGATGAAATTAGATCTGTACTTCAAGAATTTTGTTTTGATATAGTATTTAAAAATATAAATACATTTTGTTCTGTGATTCGCCTTTGGAAAGATCTCTTGTCTTGGTCGTAAACGATTGGAGTTGTTTAAAAAATTAGTTGCATTAGTAAAGACGTGTATTATATAGGACAAACATCACGAATGCTAGGAACAAGAACTAATGAGCACCGTCATGATGTATAAAAAGGTAATGATAAGTCTGCCTGACTAGACACTGCACTAGTACTGGCCACAAGTTTGATTTCAACAGGGTGACAGTTCTTAACACTGAACCTTATTTATTTAAAAGGTAGTTCTCAGAAAAGCTCCATATCTTATTATACCAGAAAAATATCTATAGATAAACTGATATTATTAAGTTTACCTCTTATTGTATTACTTTTCTTAACCAAATTTGTGGCTTAATTTAATGTATGTACATATCTATATTCGAGCGGTGTTTTTCAATTTGTTTCCTAAATTAGTAACCATCTAGTGAAATTTTTGTATTGCTACACATGTCTGGTCTAGTACGCTTTTTTAATTTGATTACTCGTTATATAACTTGCCACAGGTCTGATGTTCACCGTTTACTCCCTTACTATAGATTTTTGGCAGGAAAGAGACTCTTTGTGTGCTCGCTATGGTACATTAGAACATACTTAATATGAGTTCTCCTTCGATCCAGCTTGTTGTATTTCAATACAGGTAGTTCATATATTTTCTATTCTTATATGATTGGCGATGCACACCTTACTGTTTAGCGTTTCTAGTTATAATTACTTTTTGTACACTTCTATCATGGTAAGATTATTATTCTCGATTAATATTTAAAACTGTGTCCCCAAGATATTTCATGTTTGCGTGTTTAGTTGAATAATGTTCCTGTAAATCATGTAAGTTTTACGGCTTTCAGTGGTAGATATATTTTGGCGCACTTGTAGTGTGATGCGGTGTACGTGAGTTGCGCAATTATGCTCACATATACATGGGGGCAGTAAGTCATTATATTTGTAATTATCTTATAGATTTCTGAAGAGGTCAGCCCGCCCGAAGATTCGTCATGTGTACCAACAAAATTGCAATGAATAGCGCTCCACCATTAACTAATTTGTTGAGTATTTAAAGCTCTGAGTTATTTAGTCATCAACAATCGTGTAAGTTATAAGATTATTGAACATTATTTATTCATTATTTCTCAACTTATTCATGAATTAACATAATTGTTTTATTGATACAAGATTGCCAGTTGAATATGCTGTAAAATTTTTTAATTTATTCATTAGCACAGAGCGTTCGGGTATTGGGTTATTGATTATTTACAATTTATTCACCTAATTATCAATTAACAAACGTAGTGGGTCTTAACGTTGTAAACTTCTTTTCAAGAAGTGCGTTGGGCTGTTCAGTTATTGATTAAAATGATTCTTTTACTTATTTATTAATTAACAAGCACACTAGGATATAAGATTTAAAAATTGGTCCAAAATTTGTCAATAAGTGCTCTGGGTTATTAGAATATAGATAATTTACTATTACTTATTTATATACTCATTTATCAATTATTAAGTACGCTAGGTCATAACGTTATAGAAATTTTTTATTTAATTATTATTAATCACGCTGGCCTATTGAATATTAATCATTGATGATTCATTTACTCATTTAAGACTCTACAAGCACGCTAAATTATTAGGGTATATATCATTTATAGCTAATAAATTCATGTATTTGTTAGTAAGCCAGTAGCTTATTAGATAATCAAATATATGTAATATAAAAGATTTATTAACTTTTTCATCAACGAACAATTTTGCTGGATTATCAGGTTATAGAAAATTTCAAGCTCACACATTTATGTATTTCTAAGTATGCAAGTAAGTTGATCGGTAATCGAATATTTATTATAGATGATTTATTAACGAAGTCAATAATCAACAACTGCAATGGATTTTTGAAGACATGTTTTTAATTATTCATCAACAAGCTTGCTGGTTCATGAGGTTATAGATCATCCACAGATAATTTTATTATTCTATTTTAGAAAGCGGGTGAATTATAAGGTTATTATTTATTTTTTTTCGATCATTGATTGATGTATTTATTAGTTAACAAGTGTGCTGGGTCATTGAGTTATAGATTTTTTTTTTCTTTTTCAACTTGTGAGTTAGATTATTAGGTTATAAATTATTCATATATCGGTTATTTATTCAGTAAAGGACAAAGGTGCTGGTTATTAGGTTGTTAAATATTACTCATTGATCATTCCCTAATTTTCTAACTGAGTTTATTAGATTATAGAATTTGTGTACTTACTAATTAGTATGTGCGTTAGGTTATTGAGTTAGCAGGTAGTAAAAACTCATAAACATATTTACTTATTCAGAAGAGCGCTGGGTTATTAGGTTATAATTGATTTAGAGATAATTTATTTGTGCATTTATCAATGAGTACATAATTTACTATGTTATTCAATATTTATTACTGATAATTTAATAACTTACACATCAATCAACAAGTGCTCTGTGTCATCAGTTATATATTTTTGTTATTTTTTTTTTTAATAAGATCGTGTGTCATTAGAATATTCATTTTATTTTATAATTTATTAACTCACTGATAAATTAATTAGTGCCCTGAGTTATGAATTCATAAATTATTTATTAAAAATCATCTATCTATTTATTTATTACCAAGTGTAGATGTGGTCAATTTACTTTAAAATGATTTCTCGACAATATAAACTTAAAAACATAAAGGACATGATTTAATGAGAAATTGACTTTTATATAAAACAAAAAACGCTGTGTGCCAAAGGAAAAGCCGGATAAACCAAATAGAGCAGGACTATTTGTGTATGAAAGATCATTTCACAATATTGTCCAATATTTCAGCAACCTCATGTTGCCATCATACCTTTTTATAATTACAGTGGTACAAAGGATGATTAAAAAATGCATTGATAAGTTCCGCTTAAGACTAAAGAATTAACCTAATCCAAAGGTGGAAACAGACAGTCAACAATTTCAAACTGTTATGCATCCTCTTGGATTTAAACAGTAAAACGAGAATTCATCAGTATCACACAACCCACATAGCACATCACGTTTCCGGAATAATTCTAAGACTTTTAATTAATTTAAAATTTACAAATGTTTCTCACAAGAGCTCAGATACATTTCTGGAACGTCTTTAAAATCGTAAAATATCCATTGCCACCTCAGCATATGTTATGTAATACGATTTAGAAACGTTTTCGGAAAGTTTCTGAACCATAATTGAATTTAGTGCAAAATTAGGAAAAAATACATTATTTTAATTTTCTTAGGAATAACTAAATCCATAAATAATTAAGTAAGATGATAAAAGTAAAATTTAAAGAAAAAAAAAGCCTGATCCCGAGATACGAGTTGGGTCCACTAGCATGAGAGGCGAGTATCTAATCTACTTGACCAGTCACCAGAGTGGTCGAAATACCGTGATTATAAATTACATCACTATACAATACATGAAACAGTTTTTTCGCTCTTTTCTCTTTATAACTAAATGATGGAAATACTAATGTGTGTTTGGACACTAACTAAATTATGGAGGTACTAATGTGTGTTTGGACAATTTACTTACAGAATTTTATTTGAAAATATTTCCATCTTTCTGCATCAATATTTTTTGTCTCACGTTCACTCTTGGGATTTAATGATATGTTCTACTTTCTGTTGAGTTTTTATTTGCTAGAGATTTTATATATAATGATTTTTTAGTACATCGTCGCATTAAAGAAATATTTCAATGATTCATATTTGTAATGATGCAGTCGTAAGAATGGAAAACAAAAATAATGGTACTTGTACCCTATTACAACCTTACTTTGGATTTGAAAAATTCAGTCCACTCCAGCCAAGTGAACAAGATATGCTCACTTTTTGTGCAGGCAAACCCAGTTCATGTCCGCGGTACGGTGATTTTTTTTTCCTTATATTTTCAATTTTACTCTTATTGTTATTATATTTATGAATTTAGGTATTGTTTGAATCATCATAATAATAATTCATTTTCCTCCTAAATTTGCACGTAATTAAGGTACGTTTCAAAACAATTTGGAAACATTTCCGGAACTTCTCATATAAACTTATGCTGAGCTCAGCTACGGACATTTTATGGTTTCGAAGATGTTTCAGAAACGTTTCTAAGCTCTTAGAAAAAACGTTGTTAAGTTCACATAAATCTTTTAAGAAACATTTTGTGCTATGATAGAATTAATATTACAAATTCTAGTAGTACTGTTTTAATTAAAGATAAAGTATAAACTGGTTGGAAATTACGACTATATAAGGTTTTCATCTTTACATAAGATGAATTGTTTAGTCCACCAATGGCACTTATTTATCTAATATTTTATCATCCCTTGTACGACCGTGATTTTTAAAAGGTACCCTAAAAATGCTAATATAAGGTTCCCAAAATATTGGACTATTAAGTAATGTAATTTTTAAATAATTAGATTGCTCTGCTCTTTGACCAAATTTTGTTAATTTATTATGGATTTTTATGGACATTTGACTTGTACACTTATAATTTGCAAGATATGTGTCAACCAAGCTAATGTCAGGTAGCTGTTTTCGATTGATGATAATTTCTTCTTTCTCTTTATAAGCTTAGCTTCTCCCGGCCGTCCTACGACTGCTTCGTTTTTTGTATCTATTTATCAACTAGCATGTTAGGTTATTAGGTGATAGATTATTTATTGATTATATATTTATTCAGTCATAGACAAACGAGTAGATTACTAGGTTGGTAAACAGTATATATTCATTATTTCTCAACGTATTTATCAATTAAGGAGTACGCTGGGTCATTGAGTTATATAATTTTGTTATTTATTGATCAACAAGCAAGTTAGGTTTTTAAGTTATAGCTTATTCACAGATGAATTATTTATTAAGTTGTCAAAAAACTTATAGGTTCTTAGATTAGTGAGCATTATTTATTCATCATTTCTCAACGTATTCATCAATTAACAAGGGCTCTGGGTCATAGGGATGTATAAATTTTTTTTAATTATACAGGTTCGCTGGTTAATTAGATTACAAATTTTTCTTTTTTTCGTCAATCAACAAGCGCGTTGGGTTATAAGGTTAATATTTATTTAGAATTCATTTACCTTATTATCAATTACCTAGCGCGCTGAGTCTTAACGTTATACAATTTATAGATTTATTCGTCAATTAGCGTGCTGGGCTATTGGGTTATTGATTATGAATAATTTATCTATTTATTTAATGAATTACAACTGCGCTTGGGTATTACTTTTGGAATTGGTCATATGTTCATTATTGAGCGCTCTAGGTTAGGAGATTAGAGATCATTTATTATTATTAATTTATTGACTCATTAATTTATTATTTTTGCCTAGGTCATAATGATTTCTATATTTATTTATTCATCAATAAGCTCGCTGGTTCATTGAATTTTGATCATTGATATATAGTTTACTTGTTTAAAGATCCACAAGTGAGCTGGGTTATTGTAGTTTTAATCATTTATAGCTAATGATTTCATGCATTTATAAGTATGCGAGTTTGTCTGTAGGTAATTCAATATGTCAATTATCGATAATTTATTAACTTATTCATCAACAAACTAGTTCTCTGGGTTATTAGGTTATGGATCATTAATAGCTCACAAATTTATGTATTTCTAAGTAAGCAAGTGGGTTATTCGAATATTTATTACAGATGATTTATTAACATAGTCATTAATCAACAACTGCGCTGGGTCTTTAAATATAGAATTTTTTTATTTATGCATGAACGAGGGCGATGGGTGATTTGGTTTTAGATCATTTGGAAATACTTTAATAAAATATTTATAAAAAGCGCGTAAATTATTAGGGTATGGAACATTCATGTTTGACCATTTATTGATGTATTTATCAATCAATAAGTGCGCTAAGTTATTTAGTTATAGAATTTTTGTATCTATTTGTCGACTAGGGAGTTAGGTTATTAGGTTAGAGATTATTATTAGGTCAGTTACTTACGAAGTTAGGAGCAAACGCGTAGGCTATTCAGTTATTGAATATTTTTAATCCATAATTTCAGAAGTTATTCATTAATTAATAGGTTCACTGGGTCATAGGATTATAGAATTTATTTAACTAGTCATTTACCAGTGTGTGGATTATAATTTTATTGATTGATTATTGTTATAAATGTATTACGCTATACATAAATCGACAAGTGTACTGAGTTATATAATTTTTTCATTTATTTATTCATAAGCGCGTGTGTTATAAGGTTATTTATTATCCATGTTTAATAATTTATTAACTTATTCAGCAATTAGCAAGTCTGCTGGGATAATAAATTGTAGAACTTTTATTTAGGATCATTCATCTATTTGTTCACTAACAAGGATGCCAGGTCATTAGAGTATAAATAATTCATTATACATGATTTATATATATTTACTTATGTACAAGCGACGTTGGTTACTAGATTTCAGATTCTTAGGTCTTATCCTTACAATATTTTTTCATTTATTCGACAATAAGTGCACTGACCTTTCAGGTTATTTATTATTATTAATTTATTTGCTTATTTACTAATTTACGGCCACTCTGGGATATAAGGTTTTTTAATTGCTCAAACATTCATTAATAAGCGTTCTGGGTTATTAGATTATGGATTATTCATTGTTATTAATTTATGTACTTCTTGATCAATTAACAAGTGTGCTAGGTCATAACATTATAGAATGGTCTTATTTATTTATCAATAAGTGCACTGGTCTGTTGAATATTAATTATTAATAAATATTTTCCTTATTATGAATCTACAAGCACGCTAAGTTCTTAGGGTATGGATTATTTAAAGCTGATAAATTTATGTATATATTAGTAAGCCAGTATGTCATTAGATAATCAAGTATATATTACAGATTATTTAATAACTTATACATCAATAAGCTGGGTTATCAGGTTATAGATCTTTCATAACTCACAAATTATGTATTTCTATGTAAAAAGGTGCGTTATTAGGTACTTGAATATTTATTACAGATGATGTATCAACGTAGTCATCAATTAGCAACTGTGCTAGGCCTTAAAATATGAAATATTTCTACTTATCCATCAATACGGGTGTTGTGTCATTATGTTATACATAATTTTATTATTTATCATTGAAAGCGTCTAAATTATGAGGTTATTGATTATTTATTATTGATCATTTATTGTTTTATTTATCAATCAAATGGGTGCTGGGTTATTGGGTCATAGAATTTTTTAATCTATTAATAAACTAGCGAAATAAGTTATCAGGTAATAGATTATTTATAGATCAGTTTTTTTTAGTAAGGGACTGACGCGTACGTTAATAAGTTATTAAATGTTTTTGATTGATAATTTTCTAACTTATTTACCAATCAATAAGTGCCCTGGATCATAAGATTATATACATTTTTTTGTATATTTATCAACAAGAGGGCCGGTTACTAGGTTATGGAATTTTTTTATTTATTCATAAACGTCAATGTGTTACACAGGGTTATTCAATATTGTATTCAAATTTATTTATTAAATTATTTATCGATCGTTAAGTACGCTGAGTTATTACGCTTGAATTATTCATTGATAATAATTTACTTATTTGTTGATTAACAAGTCTGCTGGGTCAATACATTGTAGATATTTTCTCATAGATGATTTATTTACTTATTTATAAGCAACCGTGCTTGAAAGTAATGTTGCAGATTGTTTCTACGAAATGTATTCATTGATTTGTTAATCAGTGCGTGGTTTATTAGGTTATTTACTATTTATTATGATCAATTTATCATCTCATTATTCAATCTATACGTGCTTTATGTTATTAGTAAATTATTTTTTTATTTATTAATAACAAGCACGTTAGGATATTAGTTTAATAATAATTTATCATTTTTTTACTTATTTATAAATTAATAAGCGTACTAAGACATTTGGTTATAGAATTTATAATTTTTTTAGTTCTCTGCATAGTTAGTAAAAGAATGTTTTCGTATGATAATATTAAGCGCTGGGTGATTATGTTATTGAATATTTATTAGTAATATTTTATCGAGCCATTCGTCGACTAAAAAGTGCCCTGAATCATTAGGTTATAGAATGTTCTTATTTATTCCTTAATAAGTGCACCTGGTTATTAGGGTTTGATTATTGATAATTAATCTACTTATTCAATAATTTAGATGTACTCTGGGTTATAAGCTTAAAGATTGTTTATTGATGATTCATTAATGTTTTTATCAATAAACGCATAGGTTAATGTTTTATTATATATTCATTATACATAATTTATCAACTTATTTATAAATTATTAAGTGTGCTGGATCATTAGAATATATAATTTTCTTAGTTATTTATCTTCTAGCGTGCTAGTTTATTAGATTAGAGATTTTTTATAGATAGCTGACTCATTTAACATTTAACCAGCTTGTGAGTTGAAAGGTCACAAATATTTATATTTGATGATGTATTAACTTATTTATTAATCAACAATTGCCCTAGATTGTAAAATTATAGAAAACCTTCATGTATTTTAAGCTTTTGGGCTTATATAAAATAATCAATATATTTTTTAATAATTTTTCTAGAGTTTATCTCCCGAATCAAAATATGCTTGGCTGGTAATATCATGTATTATTCATACGTTTGTTTTTATATGGACTTAATCGTGTACCTATACGTCTGGTATTATTTATATGATGATTAATACCAGGAATTACGACTATGTCGATAAGATGTTATTTTGCCGATTGTGTTCAGTATGGCATACAAAAACGTCGCTGATTATTTACATTTACGATCAATCATAGGGACTTTAACATATATATAATAGCCAAATAAAAGATTACGGCGAACTAAAAGATTTATTTGGCTAGAGTATTTCCGTGTCGAACTAAATCTCGAATAATATTAAGTTCTATTCTATCTGTATCATAATTCGCAAATGGGTGTTTTTTGAAAACAAATAATACGGGAGCTTAGGCCACCTATCTATTTGAATGATAACGTTAGAACAATTTTGCGAGCATTAGTATTCGTTGTTACTTATTTTGCTATTTTTTATGATACATATAAGCTCAAAACCCCAAACATTCTAACCTTAGTCAATTTAGATTTTTAACCTTATTCTAACCTTAGAAACTTACTTAGTGTTAGGGGGACTATGGCTTTCACGCGATCCGTCTCGTATAAGTATAAGGTGCCTTTTCTAAGTCATACTCATGTTATCAAGTAGAAACTCCAGTCATCCGTCGTTAATTCTCACACTTGACACTGCTTTTGATGA
Source organism: Copidosoma aretas (assembly GCA_030522625.1). NCBI lineage: Eukaryota > Metazoa > Arthropoda > Insecta > Hymenoptera > Encyrtidae > Copidosoma > Copidosoma aretas. The sequence continues at coordinate 16,939 of JAPYYV010000494.1, forward strand.
TTTGGTACTCCTTGTAGGTTGCTTTAATCAAACTAATTTTTTTTTTTTTTTTCCATAATTGTGTAAACAGAGATGGAACAAACGAAGAAAATGTAATTTAGTATACGAGACTAAACTTCATTCTTGCAACGTTAGTGTCTGCTCGGTATTTACATCTTAAGCCGAGTTTTAGGAAGAAACATATACAGAGACATTAAATTTTCTCTTTTTTTATTTATACAACAATAATACACGAGCCCTTCTTTCCGATGCCCGAATTTGACTTAAGGCAGAGTCGCAATAGAAAAAGATTTCTAAAAGTTAAGGTGCGAACATGATAGTTCTGTACTACGATTTTTTCCCGACTGCCTGCGTGTGATTTCACGCTCCAGCTTTAATTTTCCTGTCGAGCCACTTATTCTGCTTCTTCCTCCCAGTACACCTTTTTACCTTAGTCTAGAATAGTGGGAAATTGTACAGTTCTTTAGTGGGTCAGTGCACTGAACAGATAAATACGTTATATATAAAACAAATTCCATTTTTCGATCAAAGAATTTACGTGAATGAGTCTTTTTACTTTTTGATTTACAGTATTATTGAACAAAAGAACGTAAAATTTAGTTATATTTACCCCTTTTGGAAAATGCAGTATTATAGTTAAAAAAACGTAATTTTTCGTAATAGAGAATGTTACGTACGAGAATTTACAATCATGATTCCAAGATTGATTAAGATATAATCACATACATAAATGACTTTAATGGCATTTACCTATCAAATTTTTTTCAACGTACAGCGTGGAGCTTTCATACGTGATAGAAAATTCGCTTTCGCTAAAAGAATAGAGTTTAGAATTGGAGTTGATGAGACTAAGTGAATCGCCAAAGCCTCGGTGGCGCAAGTGGTAGCGTGCCTTCCTGGCAAGATGGAGCTCCCCGGTTCAACTCCAAGGTCGAGGTGGTTTTTTTTCGTCTTATCAATAATATTAATTTGACTATTTGAATTTACTTGGTGTAAATATGAAAGAAATTCATCAAAATTCGAAGTTTATTGAAATAAGGGGTATTTTAGTAATGTAGCGATTTCTATCACGTATGGAGGCTTCACGCTGTACGTTGAAAAAATTTGATGGGTTAATGACATTAGAGTCAATGATTTATGTACGAGAATGTTTAATTAGCCACAGAAATACTCGTATAAAGTCAGTCATATGTACCCGTAATATAGCCCAGTTTGGCTTAGTACTAATCATTTTGGTTTACGACTGCGCCCTACGCTTCTAGTATTCTGTGTATTTCTGCAAGTTGGGTATGGTTTTGGTCAACATTATCTTGAGAATGCAACTAGACATAATTGATTACAGCTTCTTGAAACTTTTTCTTCATGATTGTTTCTTCGAGAAAATTTTTATGTTCAGCCTCTTTGAACAATTTCGTTATGGAAGGTTTTTCGTGAAGTTTTTTTTATTTTGCAGCCTCGAAGTGATATACCAGGCTGATCCATTGAGGTTTTTTGACTCGTATCCTTGGGATCCAAGTTAACCATCCGTTTGGTGTGATGATTCTAGAACCGTTGATGCCAGACACAAGTTTGATTTTAATAGGGTATCTTTTCTTGTTGCACCGATCATCACTTTTCTTTTCCGGCGACGACAACGTGTACATTCTTTAATGATGGCTTTTAATGTCGTGTCCAAATCATTCGTCATTTGTGTTTCACGCTCAGTTGTTCGTAACATAGGGATTTGCGTGCGTTCTCCTAAACGTGCCCCACCAATAATCGTTTAGCTTTTCTCTAGGGCTATGTATAATTATGATATGTAAGTCCTCGAAACCTGGTATAGGGTCACCCATCGTCATATTAGAGGTGTCATCCTCAATCATTTTTGGATTAGCATAAGTGCCAATTTCATATATTGTTGGTTTAGCTGTTTAGATCGATACTGACGGCATGTCATTTACTGATCTACTTGTTCAAAACCAACGAACTTTGAAATTTGTACTTGTGTACATTTAGTTATGTCACCGTAAATGTGTTAATTATTCTCGCATATGTATCGATATCTATAATTTTGTTATTCTTACGTAGTCATACACTTTCCAGGTTGCGTTTACATTGTAAGTTTACATATACACAATAATTGGGCCTACAACTATGTAAATTATAAAAGTTCTTTGGTGATGAGGTGTAGTTTTCCTTTTTTTTCCTTTTTTTTTTAATAAGAGCTAATAAGTTTGAGGCCTCTACTTTAATTTCTTTTTGTATCTATTTGATTTCATCTTGCAATTGTTTTTTTTATACTCCAGTTCTTTTTTTTTCAGCTTGCAATATTTTCTTTTTAGCCACTTTTTCTTCTTTGTCTTATTGATTTTTTATTTTTGAACAACCAATGCATCATCAGTTCAAGCTGAAGAATATTGAGTCTTCCCAGATTTTTTAATTTTGAAAAAAATATTTTCAGCTAAATATTTTTGAGGGCATTTAAATGTTTATTGAAAACAGTTAGTGGAGTCTGAAAAATTACTTCAAAATATTTTTCATTTAAAATAAGCAATAAAATACTACTGAAATACATCAAAATTTACTTTGCTTTAAAGGAGACAACTTGTGCGGAGCTATTGACAATAAATCGTCTGTTACTTTTGTAACAGATGGATCCATAGTAACGTATTCATTAACTAAGAGTTCTTTTGATTCATTTTGAGTTGGTTCATCAGTCACAGTATGCGTTGCAGGAGTGATATTTTCTGAAAAAAAAATGTCTCTTTTTTGAATGAGGTATAAATGGAGTGATTAGATGTGCTTAGATTATACGAACCTGTTCGTTCTCTTCTCGATTTTTTAATGCTTGTGTGTCAATACTTCTGATCTTGGCGTAGAATATCAATAAAATCCTCTGACACTTCTAATTGCACTGATCTTGTTTCAATGTTTTGGGGCTTCTCAATGAGAGGTTGCGATAATCTTATTACTGAGTTACCACTTATTATCTCGACCTATTTAACAATAGGCTTTGGATTACCTAGATCATAAGATACCATTACAATTGTTCTTTTGTAAATTAACGTATTTTAAATGTAAAAAATAGATCCTATATCAAACTACATAATAAATAACAAAAATTCAGAAAACTGTTAAGTGTCAGTAACAATTGCAGCAATTAATTAATAGAAGTATATTGTCTGAAAAATCTTAAGGTATAAGAATTATCATAATTTATTTTGAAAAAGTAAAAAGTTTACTTCTTAATCCTTGTTATATACTTAAGATCTAACAATTGAAATTTTTTTCAGAATTCCATGCAATTTGAAAAGATTTACATGATCAAATAATTAATAGTTTCACCAAAATTTCTTTTTAGCTCGAATCAATATTTAAACAGCCTCAAATATTCAATTTTGCCCATCGAAATTTTAGTTTCCTTACACTCTTAAAACTATTTTATCAAATCTACGCCTAATTAGCCATCACGAAAATTAGCTTCCTTATTTCCATCACTTTATGTTGAATTACCATCAAGCTGATCCGCAGAAGATGAAGCTTTAGTTTTTTTTCGGTTTTTTTTCTCAAAACATCGTAGTCGATTTCATTTAGATCAAAGGGCATCAATCCAGCTGAATCAAAGCCGTTAACCAGAGAGCTGCTTTCAGAACTAAAGTTATCCAAAGATGACTAAAGGATTGGAGCAAAATTGTGCTTGGTCACACGAAAGCTCTCATTATATGTTTTCCATGTCTCAACAGCTTGTTTCTAAGACAATTTAAATGGATAAAAGAACGTGATATCCAGAGGCTAAATGATATGGGTTGCATTAGCGTACAAAGGTACTATTATCATTTGGTTTTCTCTGCAAAAAATAATAAAGGCAGGGTGACATGTGATGCATGCCCACTCATCTATACTACAACTGGGCTTTCTATATTTTCTTTTTGTAACCATGTGTGAAAAAGATTTGTTATGTACTCAAAAAACGTGGCTGTTGTCATCTGGCTACTCTTAGAAATACCCAACCCCAATCCATCTGGACAGATTTTTACTACTTCTACTGAAATATTTTCCTGATATTTGAATAAAATTAAAGGAGGCGCACGCACTTCATTAGCACTGTACATAGACAGCACTGTGAGGTTTTCTTTTTGAAAGGCATCAGAGACTTTGTACACTGAGCAAGCTCATTTTTAAGCTAACACTTTTTTGGGCTTGGGACACAGCTGAATTTTTGTCTCGTCACAGTGAAATACTCCAGAAGCATGCACATTAACTAGATTTGTCTTCACTAAAAAATCTTCTACAGCAGCAAATCAAGTTCTCAAGTCTTCTTCACAAACCTGAGCCCATGCAATAGTTAATGTTTGAGCAGATCTTATATTCAAGTTAGTATTTCTTGTTTTAAAATTATGTAGCCAGAGCTTTCCAGGCCTACCGTCTTTAAATCTGTCTGTTTTACCAAGCTTTATCACATATGGCTGTACAGATTCACTGAACTCAGAACTGGTTACAGATGAGCCAGTTTCAGCTCAGTAAATTATCCATTTCACTACACTCTCTTCTTCTCCCTTTGATAATACTGTTCCAGGATCACTTTTGGCATCAATTTTATCAGGTTTTTTTACTTTTTTTCCCAAAGTTGCTTGAGGGATACCAAAAGTCATAGCAGCCTGTCTCACTAAGTACTTACTTAATTCAAAAGCTTGCACTGCTTGGTTGACAATCTTATTAGTGTATATCTTTCTTTTCACAACTTTTCTCCTAGTTTTTTTAACCTTTGCAGTGATACCAGAACTGATTTTCACAATCCCTGTATGAGTAATTTCACCGAACTTTTAACATTTCGCTTTTCAAAAAAAAAGAAAAAAAAATTCAAGGCAGGCTAATAAAAATCGCGTTAGATGCTTTATTTTTACGTAAAAAATTGAAGAACTTACTGAATAACACTATTTAAATATCACGTAACTCGTGATCCTGTGATTTCTCAATCTTTGATGGATTCTAACTTTGGAACAAACGCACTTATCGAAAAAAATCAAAATATGATTTGAAGGATTTGATTCAAGCTTCAATTTAAGCGCAAAGAAAGCTTTTTATATCGTTACCCTTCGGAGCTTTGGCCATTTCAATTATTGCTAAAAATGATAGAATCTGTAAATTTTTTAAGGATTTTAAAAGTCACATATTTTTTGTTCTACACAATTTATCGATAAGGACTTTTGATATTATTTTTCTAAGAGTGTAAGAAGTTGTTTACGCCAAAAAAAAGTTACTTTGCAAGTAAATTAAGATTGTGCCTCTCAAATTAAACGATTTTTAGTATGAGTTACGCTCTCGAGAACGATTTTAAAATTATTATATATACAAAAGTTTTGGTGGCACGCTTACAGACGAATAAATATCTTATTCTTTAACTTTTAAAAAACATTAATAACTTTAGAAAATTTAATTAAATTGATAACTTTTTTTTTATTCCGAAAATATCTTTATATATTTTTTACTGAAGCAGAAAGAAAAAGAACAGCACATAGTAACACTTGCAAGGTGGCTGAATCGGTATACTTCCGAGCCTAATACTAGTAAGCCTTGAACAACTTTTGCTCAAAAGGAAGTGGTTATTATCTGTAATATGATACTTCAAATTTCCATACTTATTATTGTTCATTTTATTCTTTCACATTGTATAAATTGATCAGTAACACGAATGTTAAAAGTTTAGTGGAATTAAACATATCTTTAAGACTATTCTTAAAAACTTGCTGCGTTTCCTTTTTTACTTTAGTTTTCTTTGGGGCACTTCGTTTTCCTTTATTTGAATATTTTTTTGATTTTTTACCCTTCATGGTTTCTGCAACAATTCTAAAACAATTTTAAATACTTAAGTATTTAATATTATGGGCATTTGTAACCATGATTTGAGGTTGGGATTGTTATTTTGTAAATAAACGTTCTTATTTTTACTTACCGTTAAGTGTACACGTTCGCCACAAAGCGTATGGTTATAATTAAGGTTATTTTATTATTACTGGCAAAATCAAGAAGAAAATATAAGTTTAATGGATAAAAAAGATCAAAAACGATAGTAGCCATGCTTGCTCTGTTGTCGACTCATAATAGGTAAGAACATACTACAGATGTAGGCACCTAATTATGATACACTTGTTGTAGCGTATCATAAAAAGGTGAGTGAGAAAAATGAGAAACCTATTGTAATACACCAATTATATATGGAATGTATATAATCTTTTGTAACTTAGGATTTCTTTGGCTGATTTTGATCTAACCAGGCTTTTTTTTTGTTTTTAGTTTCCTTTTACCGCTGAAAAAAAAGTTTGATTTCTGCTTTATATATTTACTCTTATTTTTATTTTCTAAATTTTTCAAAATTTATTTTTTCGCAAAAGTTGATTTTAATGCTAATTATTGTTATTTTGGGATATTTTAGGATAGAAATTCTAAAAAATCATTAAATTTTACAGAAAAAAAATGTACTTAAAATTAAAAATTTGTAGCTGGGTGTGCTTAGGTGTTAATAGTGCGAGGATTTTTTTGTTAAGTCAATTTTCTTTTTAAAAAATATATTTCGATACATCTACTTCTCTTTTCAATTTTGATTTTTCTTTATTTTTTAACCTTGAAACTTACATTTTTAAAATAATGCAAACATAAGAGCACAGCAATTGCACAAAAGCATAAGATTAGGAGATCACATCATGCACAAATAAAATGCTTCCATAGGAATAGGGCGAGGAGGGTTACCAAGTGGAACCTTGCTAAAATGTAGAAATTATTAAACTACTAATATGATAATACAACACAATTTTAATCGTATTGATAAGAATTAATTTAGGAAGAAAAAAAATTGTATAAAATTGATTCATATATGCTATACAGTATATGGTATATTTAAAATTAGAATTATTCAATTAAAAGATTATTTAAAAAAAATTTTTTCGTGATTAAATTTTGTTTTAGAATTTTTTGTGGTAGGATATCGTTAAGACAATGAAATTTCAGAACAAAATAACGTTCTTGAATGGAGAAAAAAGAAAATTGATGAGTGGGTGTGTAAAAAATAAGTAGAACATGTGAATGAAGAAGCTTTGTGCCAATAACTTGGCAGCGGCTTATTGTCGTTTTTTTGGGGGTCTGGTTTCAAACCTTCTGCTGATATAATATCCGAAATAACTGTGTTTTCTTTTGTGCAAAATTTGATTTGTCGAAACGTAAACGTAAGTGGTTACCATCGACTCTTTTAAATAAACAAATTAAGTGCTACCAATAAGTATCAAACGACGGTGGCACAACGGCCATATCGTCTAAAAATTTTATAACCAAGTTAAATGCTGTAAATTTATTGCTTTCTTCGTCAAACAGGATTTGCCAATAACCACTACGGAAATCTAAGTTCGAGATCTAAGTTCAATTTTACCTCTTCACAGCGTGGCACTAATTCTTCGGTGCCTGGTGGTGTTTCATAATCGTCTAGCATACGTATATTTAAGGTGGTTCATGCGCGACTTCCGAGTAAAATGAGCGACTGAATTTAATTTTCGTTATAGTTGGTGAAACGAATAATAATGTCATAAAATATCAATCATTAAATGAAATAAAGCCCTACTATCACATTTCTGATCATAATATTTCGTACAAAAGTTTCTAGAAACGATTTTTTTAAACTGCATTTAACCTCAAAATTTCTGCAGACAATGATATTCTCTGCCTTTAACATAGGAAGTGCAAATGTTTGATTGCATTTTTATCAATATCTTTTGGATTAGATGGTCCATTATGTTTTTCAATGTATTAATCTCTTCGGAATTGCACGAGTTTCATTGCATTAGTTCTTTATTCGCTTCTGACGGGCAAAATTATTTTTCCTACCTAGGGCGGAAAGTGCGGCAGAGCTTTTCTGCCACCAAGGTTGAAAATATTTTCCTGCCTGTGGGCCAAAAGTGATTAGAAGAACCGAAAATGCGCCCACTGGCAGAAATTTGCACTTTCTGACCTCGATACAAAAAATGTTGTCCTCACCTCCGGCATAAATCCGGCCCTTCGGGCGCGGTAATCGTATTTTCCGCCGAAGGTAGGAAATGTACCATAGTTCCCGTACAGAAAGTAGAAAATGTACTGCTTGTCATAGCAGCCTATCTTCAGACAGCATTTTTAAAAAGCTTTTTCTCGAGTTTTATGCTGTCTATTTTACTGAAATTTTGAATGAAAGTGTATCGGAACCCAATAAACAATTTCTTAATAGTTTAATTGATTCTGACGACAATTTTTTCATGCATGAACCACCTTAATTCTCGGGCATCAAACAACGGTGACACCACGGCTATATCATCTACAAATATTATAACAAAGTCTTCAAAATCGTAAATTATTTGATGCGATTCTCGTATCAAAGCCGAGCCAATAATTTTTATTCAAAAGAGTACAATATTGAATTGATACATATGTACGTTGCACTTAAATGCTGTCAATTCTTTACTTTCTTCGTCTAACGAGATTTGTCAATAAGTGCTACGGAAATCTAAGTTCGAGATGAATTTTGCCTCGTTACAACGTGAAAATAATTCTGTGATGCCGGGTGGTGTTTCATAATCGTCTTGCAAACGTTTATCTATTTCTCGGGCGTCAAGGCATAAACGAACCGTTCTATCATTTTTTATCACTATTTTCAGTGGATTTATGTAAGAGCTTACAGATTTTCGTATTATACTCATGTCTAGCATTTTTTATCTTTCGTCTGTCACCTCATTTCTAAAAGAGAAAGATATTGGGTATAGTTTTGTAAAGAAAGGTGAATCATCTTTAATTTGTAATTTATACGTATAAGATACGCAAAAAACTTTTGGTTTACATTGAAATCTGAACATCCATTTATTTTTCATTTATTTCCTCTTCTTCGAGACTATAGGTGTAATCAAATTAGTCCGTGAGGTCTACCTTATTTTTACCTTGTCTTTCGTCATTGTCTATCGTCATTTTATCATTAGGACCATAGTTATTATAAGAACTCCTTTGTTTAAGAATATATTGATCATCGTCGTCCTCATTGAGCTCAGCCTTTGTCATTGTAGAATATTTCAATTGTCAATATTTTTTCAGATTTGATGATAAGTTTTTCCTTACCTTTTGAAATTATTATTTGATCATCAAACGTATTTATTTTCATTCTTCATATTCTCTGGGCATGGTACCTGATAATGCATGGTACTACAAATTTTGGAATAATCGAATAGATTAACTGGAATCCGAATTTACCAATTTTTGTTATCACTTGGGTTTGCAACCTTAATTTTGTTGATTTTAATCCCGTCGCACCTTTGATTATTATACTATTCATAACTAGTGTTTTAAATAATTTTATTTGTTCTAAATTTTCATCTTATAATTTTTGCGAAATAATGTGATTTCACTTCCTGTGTCATTGATTTATTTTAACCGCTTGGATTTCTATGATAATTTCGGAACATTTCGTACTCATGTAAAGCTTAGATTTTGGGTGAATATCAAATAATAAATAATCTAAAGGGTCTTCTAAAATCGAATTTATTTGCTTATACCTTTTTTTTTTGTAATACTGTATCGATGTTTAAATGTTTTAGAGTTTTTCCATTTGAAAAAAAATTTTTATTTGACATCTAATATTCGTAATTTTATCATTTTTCGATGCATACTCTCTATTTCTTTGTTTACAATTTTCCGAGGACTAGTTAGGACTCGATTTGTGCCTAATAGATATAACGCTATACGCTGCTGACTAGACATAACTTCTATACGTTTCCCGAACCTTGATTGTTTGGAAACAATTCATCAAGTATTTCATTGGTTTCTTGTTGATCATTTATTTGTGGCCAATTTAATAGAAAGTTTTTAATGTCGCCATTTACCGTTTGATCATTGCAATTATCGTTTCTCTGCCTGTTATTTGTTCGCGTTCTATTTGAATATACAAAGTATCTCAGAGGGTGTATATTATATGCGTTTTGTCTGCAATGACCTTGTGGGTGAGGATTATATTGAGAGTCAGCCGGTAAAGGTAGTCTTTCATTACTTGAATTTCTCGGATAGTACGTATTTGATATGGTTTTGGATAGTTGTTAGGCGTGATTCGCGCATGATCTGTTACAAACTTCGTAGTTTTGAGGATAATGGTGAACGCACGGCGTTGAATGGATAAGGATGTGGTGATTTACGAAGATCATTATTTTGATTTTTATTATGATAATTATTTGTATTATGTGTGGGATCAAATTTTCTTTGTTTTTTATCTTCCTCATCCAAATCAGCCAATATTCTCAAGAATGACTGTATGTTATTATTATTTCGACATATTAACACTTGCCGTATATCCTTATCAAACTGATCTTTTAGACTATTAACAAGTTCCAAATCAGTGTTAGTAATTCCAAAGTTGCCCGCAAGACCTATAATATGCGTAGCATAATTAACACGTCGTAGTCTACAGTTGTTAGTGTATTGGCCTAAATTAACTTTACGTTTTACTGCAGGTTACACATTTGTATTCGATAAGTACCATTACTCGCAAGCATTTGCTTTGAAGCACTGGCTTAAGTATATAAGAAATTATCGATCATTTATTTTATATAAATAACAATAGCCCTCAAAATCCCTCAGAAACTTTACGGGGCTTTCTTGATTAAATCGTTTAACATTAAGTAAATTTATAGAGACTTTAGGATGATTGTTACCGTTATTTCTAGGTGAACCTAAATTATTCCGTATTGTATCATATTAATTATTTGTTTGCGTATATCTTTACAGGCAAATTCATTTTCTTTTGATACTTGATCTATCCTACGTTATATTTGTTCGTGTCACCTGTTATTTTGTTTGACTGAATCATATCTTTTTTAATTTGATAAAGTCACGTTTCTAATTCCCAGTCCGTAATGGCGATGGGGATTCAAGAAACTCTAATTTTTTGCGTAATTCTTTATTTTCCCCGTAAAGTTGGCAAATAATCTTATTTTAAGACGCACAACTCTCTTTCGACTTTCGTGATAAATCTTCAAGGGTCTCTTGCAATAAAACATTTTTCACATCTTTTAGTTCTTCATTCATACCTATCGGTTCTTTCGTAGTCAATATATTAATATCTCTTGTGATATTTCCCTGCTCATCGAAAAGATGTTTTAGTTCACTTGCTACGAGTTTCTTTCATTTCCAGTTCGTTTCTTGTAGGTTTGTAAGTTCCTTCTCCTTCAACTACTCTCGTAATTCCTTCAATATTTCAGAAGTTTGGGGGGATTTTGGCATGTAAAAATGCGTGTCTTCAAAAACTTATAATATTTGTTTTATAATTACTTTAAAATTTTATTTTTTACTTGACTTTTTAATTGACAAAGTTTGCATTTTTACTTTCAATAACGCTGTACTACGATTCAAAAATTTTTTATGAAGTGGAGTATTTTATTTAAACTTTGCTAAATTATGTTTTTCGTGGCAATTATTATATATCTATATTCTATCAGTATTACTACTCGCAATCAGTTACTACAACCAACAAAGAATGGAAGAGTGATTAGAGTTGACACGATATTGTTTGCAAATCGTTAAATTTATTTTATAATGGTCTATGATCCCTCTTAATTTTGTGTCCGATTCACTGTAAAATACATTTTACGAGTCTTCTCGGTCAAGCACTAAATATAGGCTCTTGTGCTTGTATAAAATAATAACCATATTTTTAATTTATCTTTCTAAAGCTTATCTCACAATTTAAAATAAGCCTGTTTTATAATAGCTTGTATTATTCATACGCATGTTTTTCTATGGGTCTAATCGTGTACCTATGTCTGGTATTATTTATATGATGATCAATGCTAGGAGTTGCAACTATGTCGATCAAAGATAAGACGTTATTTTGTGGATTGGGTTCAGTATGGTATACATAAAGGTCACTGATTATTTACGTTAACTTTGAATCATAGGGAATCTAACATACATATAATACCCAAACGAAAGATTGCGGCAAACTAAAAGATTTACTTGGCTAGAGTATCTCTACGTCCAAGCAACTCTCGAATAATATATAACTTTATTCTATTATTATCATAATTTGAATGCAGGTGACTATTGGAAACACAATATAACGAAGCTAAGGCCGCATATCTATTGGAATGATAATATTAAAACGATTTTACAAGCATTAGTATTCGTTTCTACTTATTTGGATATTTATTGATGATGCATATAAGCTCGAATGCAAATTTTCCAATCATAGTCAATTTCCACAAGGATAAATAGGTAGGAATTTGGAAACGGATGAGACTTACTTATTGTTAGCGGTACAAGCGCTTCCACGCGATCCGTCTCAGATAAGTATAAAAATGTTCCTTTTCCAAGTCATACTCACGTTATCAAGTAGCAACTCCTGTCTTTCATCTGTCTCTCACACTTGACACTGGTTCTCATCCTTTGGTACTCTATTTAGGTTGCTTCATACACAATCATTTGTCTTTTTATTCCTTTACTTGTGTAAACAGGGACGGGACAAAAAAAATGTGATTTAGTGTACAAAACTAAACTCCTATTTTACAACATTAGTGTTTATTTGGTATTTATACCTTAAGTAGATTCTTAGGCAGAAATATATACAGAGAATTTTAGTTTGCTCTTCTTTTTATTTATAAATTAATAATACACTAGCCCTTTACTCACAGGTTTTAAATTCATACTTAATACAAAGAACATCTCTAATGCCAGAATTCCACTTAGGGCAGAGTCGTAATAGAAAAAGAGTACTGAAAGTCAAGATGCGAGCATAAACGTTCCGTACTACGATTTTTCCTGACTGACCTGCCCGTGATTTCACGCTCAGGCTTAAATTTTCCTTTTGAGCTATTTATTCCGCTTTTCCTCTTCAGTACGCATTTGTACCTTTCTCTAGAATAGTGAGATATTTTATTGTATTTTGGTGCGTCAATGCACGGAACCAAAAATTTGTTATAGTGTTTATTAACAAGGGTGGTGGATTATTAGGTTATAAATTATTAACAGATAATTCTATTATATGTTAGACAGTGCAAGGGTTATTGGGTTATTTCATATTTATATTGAATCATTTGACGTATTTACCCATTAACAAGTGCGCTGGGCCATTGAGTTATGTAATTTCATTATCTCTTTATTAACAAGCGAGTTAGTTTATTCGGTTAAAGATTATTCATAAATCAGTTATTTATTCAGTTATGGACAAACGCGTAGGTTATTAGGTTATTGAATATTATTTAGTGATAACTTGATAACTTATTTGTCACTCAACATGTGCGCTGGATCATAAGATTATAAAATTGTTTGATCCATTCATGAACAAGTGCTTCCGCACTGGTTCATTTGTTTATAGAATTTTTTTATTTGATTAATTTATCAATAAAAGCAGTGGGTTATTAAGTTAAAGAATGATCAAAATTCATATACATGTTTAATTATCTTGAAAAGCGCTTGATTATTGGGTTATAGATTATTTATAGATTTCTTTAGATTAATAATTTATGAATAAGAGCATGTGATATTAGGTTATTTAAAATTTGTTTCTTAGCAAGTTATTAATCTATTGATTATCTGATGAGTGCGCTGGATTATTGAGTTATTGATGATTTATTAAAAATACTTCATTTGTAAGTCTTCAAAATAGTGCGCTGGTGTAATGAATTATAGATAATTCATCATAGATGGTTTATATAATTTTTCATAAACAGGCGTGCGTCATTATTAGGTTGTGATTTGTTTGAAGATAATTTATTTATTTATTTGTCAACCAGTGCGTGAGTTATCAGTTTATTGAATACTTATTATCAATAATTTATGAACATTTTAATCAATCAAAACATGCTCTGTGTAATCAGTCATATAATCTTCATTAACAAGCATGCTGGGACATGTGATTACAAATTATTAAAAAATAATTTATTCATTTTTAAATTAACAAGGGCACTGGGTCATTAAGTTGTGAAATTTATTAATTTGTTTAGCAACAGTAGCTCTAGGTCAATGGGCAATAGATTATTTATTAATAACGTTTTTGTGTATTCATAACTAAGTGCGTGGGTTAGTATGATACTGAAAATTCATCAATAAAAATTAGTTACCTTATGAATCATTCAACAAATGCTCTACGTAATAAGTTATGCAATTTTTTTATTTATTTAATAATAGGCCCGTGTATTTTTAGGTTATTCATTATATTTTTTCGATAATTTATTAACGTATTATAAAACAAGCAATTCCGCTGGAATATTAGATTATAGAATATTTATTAAGGATTGTGAATCTATTCATTTATAAAAAAGTGCGCTGGGTCATTATATTATAAATAAATAATCATAGATGATTTACATATATTCTTCCATAAACAATAGCGGTAGGTTACAAGATTGCAGTTTACTTATATAAAATCTATTTGTTTATTCAATAATAAGCACGTGGATTATTAGGTCATTGAACTTGTTTTTTTGATAATTTATCAACGCATTAACCAAATAACAAGTAAGTTTATTAAATAAAGAACTTTTTTATTTATTTATAATCAAGCACTTTGGATTATTCTATTATTGAATATTTATTATTGATATCACATCAACTCATCAACTTATTTATCAATCAACCAAGGTGTTGGGTCATCAGGTTGTACAATTCTTTCTTTTTACTTATGAATAAGAGCGCTAGGTTATTCGGTCATCCATTAAATATACATTTTACTTATTTATTAATCAACAAGGTTCTGGATTTTTAAGGTATTATAAGATTATTTTCGATAATTTTTAAACTTATTCATCATATAAAAAGTTCGCTAAGTCATTAAAACTTAAATTTTTTTTTTTTATTAATAAGTGCATTGTATTATTAAGTTATACGTAATTTATAGATGATTAATTTATTCATTTAATATTAAACAGTTTAGGTATTTTGTTAGTTGAATTACTTATTTATTAATTGACAAGCACGCTCGGGTATTTGGTTATAGAATATGTGCATCAAAGATCATTTATCTATACATTTCTTAAGAAGTGCGCTGATTTACTAGATTATAAATAATTCATTATAGATGATTTTTTTATTTATTCGTGAACAAGCACTCTTTTTTACCAGGTTTAGAATGCTTATGTAAAACTAGTTTATCTATTTATAATCAGCGCGAGAGTAATAAAGTAGTTGAATTTATATTATTCACGATTTATTAACTTATCAATCAATCGAAAAGTGCTCTGTATTATTTGTAAAAGGATTCGTTTACTTATTATTCTATAACCACTCTGGGTTATTACTTTGTTAATTATTTATTAAAAAAATTACTTGAACTCATTCATCGATCACAAAGTGCACTAGGTCATCAGGTGACATAATTTATTTATTTATTCATTGATACAAGCGCTAGGTTATCAGGCTATTAATTTTATTAATATCTTACTCATTTATTAATCAATAAATTTGTAGGTTTTAGTTTATAGCATATACATTTCCAATAATTCATGAATTTATTTATCATGTACCGAGTGCGCTAGGTCATTAAAATATAGCATTTTTTTATGTATTTATTAACGAGGGTCGCAGGTTATTTAGTTATATATTATTTACAGATAAAATTATTATTTATTCTGCAAAATGGACGTGGGTTATTAGATTATTATATCTTTGGTTCTAATCATTCATAGACGTATTCATCAATTCACAAGAACGCTGGCTCATTAGAATATAGAATTCTGATATGTATATATACATATATATACTTTTGCACTGGGTCGTTAGGCCATAGATAACGTACTGATAATTTTATTATTTATTAATCAACTAGCACGAGGCTTATTGGGTTATTAAATCTGTTTTCGATCATTATTTGACGTATTTATCAATCAAAAAACATGCTGGGTCATTAGGTTACAGGATTTTTTCATCTTTTGATCAATTTGCGAGCTAAGTCATTGTAATGCAAAGATAATTTATTAATTTAGCAGTAAGCTAGTCGGTTATTCCATCTATAGGTTATAGAATTTTAAATTTACTTATCAATATGTGGGCTAGGTATTAAATTATTGATTGTATGTTACAAACAATTTATTTATGTATTAATCAACAATTTTAATGGTTGATGAGGTTATTGACTGTCTATAATACGTATTGTTATCCATTCATCAATGAGCTCGCTAGGTTATTACAATATAGATTATTTGTTATGTACAACATATGTACTTCTTCACCTATCAGGTTGTTTAGGAGCTATTTTTTAAAATTTATTGACTTATTTATCATTGATTAAGCGTATGGTTGGTTAGGTCATAACGTATCAATTTTTGTTGTCCACAAGCACGTGGGTTATCAGGTCTTAAAAATTTATTTTTGATAATTTATTCACTTCCTCCTTAATTAGCGCACTGGGTTATTAGGTGATTAATAATTGATACTTATTTTTCTTATTTAAATATCCAAAAGTGCGCTGGTTAATTAGATTTTAGATGATTTGTAAATGATATATTTATTTATTCATTTGCAAATGCATACGGTATTACTTTATTGAATGTACATTATTTATAGTTAATTAACTTATATATGAATGAAGAAGTCTACTCGGTCATTAAAATATAGAATTTTTTCATTTCGTCATCTACAAGTACACTAGTTTATTAGGTTATGGATTTTTTTGAAATAGCTCACATATTTACTAATTAATAGGCTTCTAAGTTATAGGGTCCTTTAATATTTATTTTCGATAATTTAGGAACGTATTTAACAATTGCCCTAGGTCATGAGAAGCTTGAATTTTTTTATGTATTTATTAACAAGAACGGTTGGTTATTAGGTTATTCATCATTTCTAAGTATTCTACTCATTAATCAATAAACAGGCTTGCTAAGTTTTTAGTTTATAGATTATTCATAGATAATTTATTACAGTATTTATTAATGAGCTCGTGAAGTGTTTCGTTCCAATAACCTATGTTATAAAATATTTGTTATTAATATTACGTTAACTTATTATCGATCAAAAAGGGCACTGGGTCATTCGATTGCAGAATCTAATTTTTTATTTATCAAGAAGGAGCAGTAGGTATTAGGGTTATGGATTCGACAAATATCTTACTTATTTAATAATTAACAGCTAGTGTGTTGCTAGGCTATTCAATGTTTATTTTTGATAATTTATTAACTTATGTATCATATAAAAAGTGCGCTAGGGCTTGATGTTGACTTTATGTGTGTGTGTGCAGGCGAGCAATAAGGAGACGGTGGCTTCTTGTTTAATACAGCTTATTATACAAGGCAGACTTTATTCAAACGGACTTGACTACACTGCAGACTTTAAGTAACGATGCTGACTCATACAGAGTGAGGAGAATACAAGAATAAACAGAGTGTGTGCGCTACGGCTGTCTGTACAGAAATGAACTGTATAGCTCTCGACGACTGCTGCTCGCTACTGACTTACATACATATATATGTATCCAGCCTATTGATACAGTCGTACATTTCAACACTCCCTCCCGACTTAAGATTTCGAAGATATATACTAAATTAAAAATAAAGTGTAAAAACATTAATTTTTGGATTAATTTATCTGGATTTCTTATTTTACCGCATAGCACTGGAAATCAACCAAATCAGGCCGTGGGTCGGACTTGAACGGACTAAGGGCTGACTTCTGATTAGCACCTTACTTTTTATCTGAAACAGAAACAGCTTATTACTTACACATCAGAGTTGCGGGCCTTATTCTTCACGTTATTAGTCACCTGACATATACCCAACCACGAGCAATGCATACCATAGCTTAATGTTGGCGAAATTCAGTCATTTACCTGCAACATAACTGCCTTATTATCATTTCACAAATCAGCCGAACACAAACTTTGTTTTGAACGATTTTAGGACAATCGTACACTGCCGTTAATTTTCTGCATACTTTACTCAAAATCTTACATTTAGCCTGATACATAAGTCTAATGAGTTCTCGGGGTCACGGGAACTCCGAAAAGTTCAACCGTGCAGCCACTCGTCCTTTAAAATCTTTTACACCCGTCTAAACTGGCGTAACTGGACGCCTTCACATTGATCAGTCTTCCTGCCTTAAAAACCTTCTTGTTTGAAAACTCTCTTGATCATATTTCAGTCTTCAGAAGTCTGACGTATTTGATGACAATTTAGAGCATTAACCACATAACTGACCTCAGGACATGCCGCGTTGGCAACGTATGACAAACTGCCTATTAATCTGCGGTGAGAGTACATTTACTGCCGATTTAGTCTTTTTCCAGTTGTTTCGCCCTTTTTATTTTGCTCTATGCTTTCTTTGCTGACTTAGTACACATGATCAGTGATCGTTGGTATTTTTCTTTTGGTTTCGAGTTTTCAAACCCATTTTGATCAGAATTTTGTTGATTTAGATTGACTGAGTTAGCGTCAACATCCCTATTTCTTCCGACTTCGATGCCTTGAAGTCACTAGACTTTTCCCAAATTTACCATTTCAGACTTTCTTTACAGACATTCTCTTACACACTTCTGTTTGATGGGATCATAAATTTACATAACATTTTCGGACTGACTCTGAGGCTAAACAGAGGCCTTACTAATCAACAGACTTTGTTTTGACGATCCCGAATAAAATGGTCCAAGCCATACGGGTATCTTCATGTATATATCGATATCAAGAGTACCATTTGAGCAATCTGTCTTCACGTCGAACTGAGAAGCATTCAACTTTAATTTTTTGACCAGAGCCAGAACTGTCCTGATCAAAGTCAGCCTTTGTACCGGGTTGTACGTTTCTGTCAAGTCATACTCATTGTTATTCTTTAATCCCTGAATTATCAGCCACGCTTTATATTTATTGTCCTCGAGAATTTACCTTTTACTTAACCTAACAGGAAATTAACATGATCGGACGTCTGCCATTTGTGATTCTCATGGGTCTGTTCACTAAGCTTCAGACTTTATTTTCTGCCTTCAATGCAAGTCTATATTTTGTAGCCTAGATCCATCATTCTTGATCTTCTACCTTCATTATCGTCTCACATGAGACCAGATCTTTAATTATTTTGACGAGAAACGTGTAGTATGAGAGATCTTCAACTGAGATCTTTCATAAAAATTTGCAATCAAATTTTTCAACAGCCGTACTTTCTGCCAATTTTGTCAATTTTTTCCTGCCTTCCTCGTTACTTCGTGCAGTAAGAGACACTCCCACCGAAGTTGATGTCTCTGCCCTTTCTTTCTCAAAGATCAAGAACCACTCGTCCAGTTTTAAATCAACGATAACACTTTCCCGTCTTAATTTAGTCCTTACTACGCATGTTACGATACACCAATAATTCGTTAATACTGACGTCCTGACTTTTGTAAAACTTTTCTTCGTCTAGGCCGAGCAGACGATACCCTGTTGGCGTGCAGCCTGCCAAGGGAACTTTCATAAAATCTAATTGATGCGGTGTTCGATTATATGCAAAGCTGCTTTGTTTAGTGTCAAGTTTCACATGGTTTCCGGGAGGCCCGAATCCCATATGAAATCCTGATCTTTTATTCACGATATTTCATTCGGACTTTCTGCCGTACTATTAAATATTTTCCGATCGAGCTCTCAAAATTTCTCAAATTTCTGACTTATCATTTACTTTCACGCATTATACTGTTCAGTTTTCGAGACCAGTATGTACTTCTGATTCTGCCATTGGAATTTTTATTCTGTTAACATTTTTTATCTGTCTTTGAACGAAAATTCGTTTTGTTGTCTGTCTTAACAAATTTGATCGGCCAATACTATTTCTGACGTATTACCGATATCCACTTCCTTTCCGCTATAGGACAGTGAATGTAAATTTTTTTGTCGTCTAAGTAGACAAACAGGCCCATGTTGGCAAACTGACGTAGATACAACAAATTGCTGACCAAGTTACAAGTATAGACTACTCCGTTTAACTCAACTGTATTATTGCAAATTTTTAAACAGCAGACTTTCCACTCCCTCCGTTCTCAAATCTCTGGATGAGTCAGAATTTGTACCATTGGTTTTGCCAATTTTGCTTCTGTCAAGATTTTTTTTTTTTTTTCTTTTTTTCAATTACACTGACTTCGTTGAATAAACAGTTGTCCCTAAGTCAGGAGTAAATTTTATTTTATCCGTGCGGTCAGACTTAACATTATTTGCTCAGTTCACAGAGTTTGAGAACAGAGTTTTGAGGCACTTCATCAACATCAGACTCTCGTATCTGCCCTAAGTTTCAGGAATTAGGGCAACCCCGACCAATGTCACGCCACCCCGATTGCCTCGACTTCCGCAACCCTGCCTTAAAAACTCAACTATCAGACTTATTTCGCTAACCGCATCTGGTGATGCTTCTTTTGTGCGCCGGGATATTGATCACAAACATGCCACAGGTGTAGCATCTCTTCAGTCCGGTGCCAGCCTTCGGACAACTGTCAGCTATATGATCCCAGTTATCACTATTAAAACAACGGATCCGGTCCAGAGAGCCGGACGCAGCCAATGCTGCCCTCGCAGGGTATCCCCTTGCGGCCTTAAGCAAGCCTTCAGACTCAACCTTTAACATGTATGACAGAAAATTTTCGTGTGTCATTTCCTTACCGTCTTTACTTTACATCTCCCGCACGAAGTCAGTCACTTGCGCACTCCGTTCCTACAACGGCAGTATAAGAATTGCTGTGTTTTTCTTTCTTAGAAAATCGACCGGACGTACTAATTACTCTGTAATCCCTTTGTTAAATTTAATTTCATGCAACCTTTTTCTAATCGCAGCCATTATTAAAGGTCGTTACTCTCCTTTCCAATTCTTTAAGACTTTTTAACATCGCAACCTTATTTAATAAAGTGTATCAGACTTTAATTTTATTAATATACTTTGAATTTCACGTTTTTAGTTGAACTATAATTGGAAATATTTGGGACTCACGGTGCAGTTTATTATCGATTTGATTCGAGACGTTTGCTGCGATGATCTCTGAACCGACTTTAATAAAATTATCGGCCTTCGTTTTGTCTAAAGTGTTCTTTCATGTAGTTTCGAAACTCACCTGAGTTCTGCCAGATCTTGGCACAGAGGAAGGAAAAATATCGGACTAGAGCTTAGTCTCAAGCTTACAAAGTCTCTCATTCAGCTGACATTGCCTTTGGTCAAAAATTCTGGGTACATTATTAAATTTCTCCCTTTCTCTTTCTGCTTCCTGCCTTTCTTATGCTGCCTTTTTATTATCCTCCACTAGCTTTTGTAAGATTCTGCTGTAGTCTTCCGTCATTATCTTAATCGCTGTCAATTCGTTTTTATCTAAAAAATAATAACTTCATTTATTTTCTGTCAATCATTTGTATTTATTTCGTAGTGTTTCGATCCTCCTGATCTTAATGTAAGAGGTTTTCTTCCTCCCGTGTGCAACGGAAAAGACATGCTCTGCTTCGTGTTCTGACGTATTCCCATAGTCTACTTTGCTGCCTCAGATATTTACGTCAAAATATTCATGTCACATTTACCATCAATATTGACTTAGAAATTTATTTTTCGGACCTTTTCAGAACTGACTTTTTCACATCCTTAATTCTAATATGCGAGTTTTCTGCTGTGCGCCATGCGAGACCGGAAACTGCTTCGTTTTCTGACTATTTTCTGTCCTCTAATCTACTTAAACTGACATATTTTCCATCGAAATTTTTAAGCATCATATATTTCAGACTTTCTCTCATCAACCGACTTATTATTCAACCCGGGTTTAGAACGAGCAGATTCCGAATCTTTGTCATCTTCCCTGAACATGTTCACGGGCAACTTCAGTGTCCCTTCTCGATTTTCGAGGAATCTGAAGAGATAAAGGACATGTGTCTCAGCCAGGAAATCCAAAATGGAAATTAGTATACAATTGTCAGGGAGTTAAGTTGAACCGACCGAATGCAAGCCGAGTTCAGCCGACGAGGCCCAGTGCATGCATTCGTACTCGAATGCAAAGCCCGATTGCATGCTGGGCACCCGCGCAGCCCCACGTGACCGAACGCAAGCCGCACGAGACTGCACGAGTCACAGCAAAAAGTAAAACACAAGCACACTTATACACCGTCACAGGCAATCCTCTCATGCACTGTGTCTGCACTGACGTCTTTCCGTCAACTGACATTACATCGTTCCGACTTTAAACAGATGCCGCAGTGTGTGAGGAAGTTCCACGGTAGACTCTCGACATTGTATCGATTGTCTACTCTGCTAAGGTATAGAGGTTTATCAAACAGACTTTCTCATAGAACTGTAAAAATGAAATTTCATTTAAAACTTCTGCCTTTAATACCATGAGACTCACAAAGCTTTAGTTTTGCCAAAGAATTTAAGCGAACAGACATCTGTTGTTCCAAATCCCTTAGCTTGTCTAGCTGCCATTCAACGAAACCAAAAACCAGCAACGCATGCGCAACAGTCGATATGACTAGAGGCGCAGGAGAGAGGAAAAACAATTTTCATCAATCAACTGTCGTTTGTTATTCCCTGACAGGCTCTCTATACTACATCGATCGTCCGCTCATCAGAAATTTGGAAAATCAAATTCACAGGTTAATCTGACTTTAAAGCTTTCAAATAGTATCTGCCTTCAATTTTTCCGTGGATCGCATAAAGTCCTTTATTCCAACTTTGAAACACAAGCAAAATAGTGACATACGCGCATAACAGCCAAAACTAGATGCATCCTGTATTTCTTGCACCTTCTTGGAAAAACAAAGAGGAGGAAGAGCCATTATGCCAGCTGTTTGTGAATCCCCGACGTGCAGCATGGACACGAGACGATCGTATTAAGGGAAAAACTAGAGAGACAAAGAGATAGAGAGAGAGAGCTCAACTTTCTCCAACTTGCCGTATGCCATTCTCCTCTTGTTTCCTTTTATGCGCTAAACTTTTCGACAACGCATCGAGTGTCCAGTCAACTTTAATTAAGGGGTCTTTTTCATCGGACTACATTTATTTACTTTTTCATTCAACATTTATCTGTCTTTTATTTTGCGGGATACCCAGAGTCTCGATTTTTTAGGTTAAAGTTAAATAAAAGAGTTTTCTGCCGTTGTCTGCCCTTCAGTCCGTCAATCTGTCTTTCTCTGCCATGAACCTGTCAATCTGTCGTCAACACTGGAGGATTGAACGACGCGCACGCGCAACAGCCGAGACGGCGAAGATCGCGAGGGAAAGCAAAAGAGATTTTCTTCAGTCCTATCTCTCTAAGTTAACTGACGCGCGAGAAGCAAACACGCAATCGCACGAGAGAGAAAGAGAGAGAGCACCCTGTCTAGCCTGCCGCTCCCCTGGGGTCTTATTCAGAGTTTTTAACGCAAGCGTTATTTGGCTGTAACGCGCAAAATATAGTAAAATAACGCTTCTGGGCATGCGCAGAAGTAATTTTCGATATTATTTAACGATTACGCAAAGCGTTAATATAATAACGCTGGCGTCTTTGATATTTATGCGTCTATTGTCGGTGCTAAGTAGAGTTTAACGAATAATTTAAGGCCTGACTCTAAAGAGTGTTCTTAAATGAGCGTTAATTTGTGTTTTGAAACTAATTTTCTGAATAATACATTTAATTAAATAAATAACAATTTTGAATGAGTCATACATGTATTCAAATGGATATGAACTTAAACAAGTTGTAGATACATTAATCAGAGCATTTATTGCTGAAATTATCTATTGTATATAGTTTCGTTCTTTATTTCCTGCATTTTAATCTCCTTCGAACCGATCATCAATTTGGTTATAATCATTAATCATTAATAATTATTAATCATTTCACCATCCAAATTAGGAATTATTCTGAAGCACACATAACTTATGACTGTAATATCAAACTTGGAAAAATAAGAAATAGTTATTTACGTAACAAGTGCGGAAAAGACGATTTCCCGCACGAGTGATGATTGACTCGCACGAGTTACCGGCACCGGCCA
>JAPYYV010000495.1:0-31845 GCA_030522625.1 Copidosoma aretas
ATGCCGCGCAGATCTATCGCCATCTCTTATTCATCAAGAGAAGACAATATGCCATGTTGCCATTTAGGGCAAGTGCCAGGAAAGAATTAACGTCCCTTGTGTATGAGGTCAAGCAATGAGCTCACCGTGGTGGTTAATTGGCACCACGAGTGGTAGGCTGCACTTACGACTTTGCCGTAAAGTGAGTATGCTATTCCATGTAGCGCTTTGCGATTGCCCACAGTATTCCAGTGTACTTATAACTCTATTTCTGCTGACTTTATTGAAACTAATCATAAAAATAACATGTGGACAACTTAGATTTTCAACATCAATAAATAAACAATCTATTGCTTTCACGCATCCAAACATAGAAATATCAAATCCTCATTCTACTTTTGATACATAATGAACAGTTTAAAAGCCATTATAACTTTTTTAATTCAAGATATGTCTGAGGAACATAATAATTATAAAATTAGCAGTAAATCCGTTTTATTGTGCACATATTCCTTAAGTACGGTAATAAATGATAAAAACATATTAAGTGCTCCCTAAAATTGATAGCCATTTTCTTGTGCTGTAGGTATTGCTGAATTAGGCTTTTTAAAGACCCTTGTACTTACAAACTGTTGTCCGTTCTTTTCTGTCAGACGCATGTAACCATATACATATTTTGAAATTGTATTACCAGGCTAGATATGTACTTTCTCTAATGTTCAAACCTGAATTTAGATTCATGAAATCATTTCAAAGAAATACCAAATATTTTGATACATCAGACGCTCTTCTGAAGAGTTATATTAAATAACGAATTAAATTAACTACAACTTAAAATATGCATGCATCAAATTTGTTTGTAAAAAATCATAAAGTAAGTGTATATTATTCTAGGAAGTATAGAAAATCGTGAATACCAAGAATCAGTGAAAATACAATTTAGTACTGTTTTCTTTGTTGAAATAACATTGGCTGATTCAGTTTTAAAGTCAATAGAATGAAAGTAATATATGTATGTGTAAAAGTTTTATTTATCAACGCTAGCGGCTCTAGCAATGTAATTAGAAAGATTATATACACATTCTAACAATATAAGAAGTTGAGCCGGATCTTGTAAAATAAGTGAACTGTACATTTATAAAACTCATGCTAAATATCTATCTATCTGATAAACAGGCATTAATTGAATTCAAATCTTTTTGATCTATTGGTACTAAAAGTAAATCCATCACTTCTTACACTAGAAAAAAAGCGATACTGTCTAGTAAGTTGAAAATAATTATGTTACTAGAGATAGAGGTAGAGAACACTTACAATTAGAACGTATGATTTCTTCTCTCAATACGGAAGATAGCGCTGCTGAATAATAAATGAATGGCGCGAAGCTCAGCCCAGAGGGTGCCATGTCGATACTGTGTCGATAAACTTAATGACTGATATGACCGATGTACTGGGTGATCTGAAAATGCTCCAGGAAAACTAGACCACGAGATTAAGCTTGTCAAGGCAAACACAAAAGCTTTTACCAAATTTCGATCCAATGCGTGGTGTTTAAGATATCGCCAACTGAAAATCTGTATGATCACTGTAAAAAGATACTTGAAAAACTTTCGTAGCCTGTTATGTGATGCATAAATTCCTTGATTTTAAATTGACAATATCTTCAAAA
Organism: Copidosoma aretas; assembly: GCA_030522625.1. Taxonomy (NCBI): domain Eukaryota; kingdom Metazoa; phylum Arthropoda; class Insecta; order Hymenoptera; family Encyrtidae; genus Copidosoma; species Copidosoma aretas. The sequence goes on from JAPYYV010000495.1 coordinate 1,649, forward strand.
CCACACATCGGACCGAAATTTGGCGAAGAGCTTTTTTTTTGTCTTGACAAGCTCAATCTTGTGGTATAGTCTTCCTGAAATATTTTTAGATTACGCTGTATAATATGTATATACACTTAAACGGATATACTTATACTTACATGCATACATACTTTAGGATCCGCCGCCGGCCATGGCACCCTATGGGCTAAGCTTTAAACTATGCATCTCTCGTTGCGGAATCGTACAAACGAAAACAGCATGGTGTAACAGTGTGCAATTACTTTTCGGTTTTCAAAATTAACGTAAATATGATCACTTAGAAGGCAGAAAATTTTTTGTAAGAGTATAATTAGATATCCAATGTGGAAACCAGTGTGTTTGAAAAGAAAGTTGTACTCGAATCATGGACGATAATATAGCTAAGCCAAATTGATTTAAAACTGTAAGAGTTACAAAGAGGATGGCTCTGCTTGATTATGTCTGTCACTTTTATGGGCTCAAACGAATCATGCCCCTCAATGTCATTAAGGGTCAAAAGAGATAATTTTTTTTTTCAAAATATTTATGTTTTTTGGTTTGCACACCCAGCTTTATCGCCACTAACATATTTATGTGTAATAACTATGTATAATTGATAAACTACAAAGTAGTTTTTCATTTATGCTATACCTCTTTTGTTTATAAGGTGGCATAAGCGTTCATACACCTCAGATAGGTATCCTGTAAAAGTAATCGGAGTATGTTCCGCCATGTTGATAAAAAATGAGGCGCAAACTAAACATTCTATTGCAGCGTCCGCGTCGCCAGTACCTGCAGTGCCGTAGCTGGTATCGTTTTTTACTGGTTTTTTCTGCTCCATTGTCTCTTGGCACCTCTCTATGATTGATTCTGTATATTTTTAATCAACATGGTGATAGTCAATAGAAAACGTCGACACTTATTCCGATCACTTTTACAGGATCACTAACCTCAGAGGTAGTTGCGCCTACTTCATATACGTGCAAACTCTAGGTGCATACTGATTTATCTTAATCCTAGAAAAGGTGTTGTAAATATTTATTATAGATGCACATTATGATTCATTCATGTTGCGTGTTGTAGAGTGGTAATTCATGCAAAATTCACTCATACTTTTAGGATAATCAACATAAATGTCAAGAAATTCGAATGATTTGATACATTGAATGATAAACGTTTCGAGAAATTTTATCAAACTACACGCTGGGAAAATTATTGAGTATACAAACTTTAGATTTTTCCATTGCAACTTATTTTTTAACTATTTACCAAATGCTATGCTTCTAGTTATTTATTAAGTAAAATTATATAAATGTGTGTGTGATCTTACTTGAAAGTAACAAGTGTGCATATGTCTTTGCAAAAAAAAATTACATGATCGTGTGAGTATTTTAGTTGTTCTCATTATAACTTCAACAGCAAAATTTTGATTCTAATTTCATTTAAAAACATAGATTACTAAACACCAAAAATTATTCTTTAATTAGGAAAGACTAATCAACGCGTAAAATCTTTCAAGTTTTTAGAGACTTACAAATAATTCACTATCAAGTAATAATATGTTTTATCGGAAGCATTAAATTGACTAGAATTCACATCAAATCACCAAAACTGAAGCTTATTTTTACGTAATCACATATCTTGTCGTTATACCAGATAGTTACTACGCGTCATATAAATTCTCTATTTCAAATTGTTCACACTTCTACAACATATTTTCATCACCCGCAACACTATTCTGAAATATGTAACTTCTCGCAAATACTGCATGATCATAGTTGAGAACTTTCATGTTTTTGAAACAATTTTTTAATCATAGTAAATGGTACAGTGACAACGCGTGTCTGATTAATATTTTTAGTACAATGTCATAAATTTATAGTAATTGATTGAAATTTCATGTTAAATTTAAACCGATATCACGTGTTATGACGTTAGAACTTCCAAATATTCAAGGGTTCGTTTATTTATATAACGATGAACAAAAATTAGAACTGTCCTTTTTACTATTACACTACGTAGCCTATATAATTTCGTAGCTCTTATGGGTAGCAATATAATCTTATAAAATGTCTGAACTACTTTTGATAAATTTCCTGATAATGCTTAAAAAATTCAGGTCTTTCACTATTGAATATTTTTAGATTGTAAGCCCACTATCTTGCCTTACAGTTAGTTTCAGATGTCAGATAAAGCTTATTCAAAATAATAAAATGATGACTTTACTCAAAGTCATGCAGCTGTAAGTCAACAATACTCTGAAAATTCAGAACTCTCACGTCACAATCACGTGGTATTGAAATAAGGTACGCATAATTGACACGCTCGAAAAATATTTTATTACTCCATCTTCTTGTAATCAATTCATGATAATAAAATTGATGAACGTTCTATTACAATCACTCTACCGATTGAAAGTATTAGTTGCCTAAATCCTGCTTGAGGTAGCACTGTCGGTACCTCGCTAGTCAAGCGTATGATTTTGCACAAAAATCAATAACAAGTTATACTAAAACTTCCACGACTTGAATGATCATTGAAGGAAACTCATGAAAAAATTTATAGCTAATTCTCATTGCATTTCATTACTATTAGTCCATGCCAAAGTTCAATAAATAGTTTTGTGTAGTCAGAAAAAATTCTAGCATACCAACAAAAATTTTAATTAGAAAAAGTATGTGGTGAAGTTTTTAAAACCAGAAATTTCTTCCTATTATATTATTTAATCATACTTTGACATTACGTGGATAAAGTTTCAAGGATTTAAAAAAAGTAAAGAAAAAATTAAGAAACAATTTACCAAAGAAATGTCCTGCTGCATTTTTGCTCGTTTATTTTACTTTTCTTCTCTCATGATCACGCAATCAGTATTTTACAGAGCTAAAATTGATTAGTGTAAAAATTTATTTTCCTTCCTGATATTTTTTTTCGGATTCAAACGGCATTTTTAGTGTGATCAGTTAAAATATGTGCTTTCCAATAAGCACCCGTGTATAACCTAAAAAACAAAAGTGTCGACAACTTTTCTCTTAAACAACCTAGCTCCACAAAATTTTAATTTAGTTATTTTTACGCAATAACTTATCAGTTTGTTAAGTTTCATCAATATCTGAAGTATTTAAAGTACCGACAGTACTACCTTCATTCAAGTTCCCTATTGTCGTTCATTACAGACGGGAATGATGCATTGATTTTACATTTTTTATATTTTTCTGAAGTTTACAGTACTTAACACGTCTTTAGAATGACATTTAGGTGACTCCACCAGAATTAAACAATAAATTATGTTTGATACTGAAGCATTGGCGCCGCAAGATTTGGATGATGAGCTGTATTCATCCTCAGAGCTGAAATACTTTTATTGTACCATTCATCTTCTGCTGACATTCCTAAAAAAATATGAAACATATTAGCATACGAGAATAACATGTGTATCTTAGGATATCTTAAAAGCAACATCATAAGATAAATTATTTATTTAAAGAATATCTTGTATGATCCACCTAATCACGTTGAGTAGATAGAAGTACTATGGTTTTTGAGAAATCAATTAAATTAGTCTACTATCACTTCAAAAATGAAACGTAATTAAAAATGGCAATAGCTTCTCTTTCTTATTTACTATTAAACTTAAAAAAAATTTCACAGACTATTTATACATTTATGCATTTAATAGTAAGTTATTGCTTAATATTGTGTATCACACAGATAGGTCTGGAAAAATTCATAATTATAATTAGTTGTATCATATAATAAAATATTAGGAAGTATTTAGATAAAAAATATATTGATACCATGACCAAATCAGATAATTCCTTATCTTCTTGTCGATTGTACGATTTTGTCTTACGTTTGATATGCTGTGTCAAACTAGGATTTTTCTTTCATCTGGTATGGCGTACAACTCTGCGCTCTAGGAAACACTTTGCGCCCACGGGCGCACAAAAACTTTTCTGCCCTTAGACACAAAGTTATTATCAGGCGCAACGTGGGCCTCTGAGGGCCCTTATTCAGTAAATTTTATGCTTGCATTATATAAATTAGCGTTTCGATATTTGTAAGCGTTTCGATAGGCGTCAATTTACAGCATGCGTTATTTTGCTGTAACGTGAAGATAACATCGAAATTCGGTTTCTGCTCATGCGTAGAAGCGTAATTGTATGATTATATCAATAACTTGCGCGCTAAATTTATTGTATTAGGAATAGACTAGTAATATTAGCAGAATTCCATGTTCAAGTTCCTAACTCCTTGTTTTTTTTAATTGCTATAAAATAGCGTCATACATGATATAAATAAAAAGTAACACTTTAGTCCTAGTGCTTCGTCCGTTATTAACAAATTAGTCTTAAAAATCCGATTTTTTTTTAGTTTTCATTAAATTTTCGCAAAACTATAAGTCATACTTAAAAATGTTAATGATAAAAGTTGTAGCCTATATAATTATCTACAATTTAAGTAAAAAAGTTGTGCTACGACAAATAGTTAAGTTGCATATTGTTATGAGGATAATATTTTTTTAAATTGTACAATAAAACAAGTTCTGTATTATAATTTAAAATTAGTTGAAAATTCATCGAATTTCATGGAAAAAGTTTTATTTTTAAATCTTTTTTTTTATTAAATATTATAAATAATCACCAAAAATTCTTCTTAGTAAATTAACTTGAAATTTAAGATCAAATACATAAAAAAGTGTTAATAATTTTATATTTTTTCACACATTAGATTAAATATTTCACATTACATAGTGTGGTATGCATTAAATAAATTTAATATCCGGTCAGGAAAGGTGCTTCCAGTCATTTTCATGAAATCTCATAAATAGTTTTTTAGCAGTGTATATAGTAATACTATTAACAGTCTTTCAAAAATATCATCACAAATAATGAACAGGATGAAACCATGGTATGCATGAAAAAAGTACTTTATGTAGCTGATACTTATCAAACGAATATTAATATTTTTACAATAACTAAAATTGATAAAATTGTGACTTGAATCAGTCTAAAAACTTCAACATTAAACTTATTTTAATAAATTAAATTTTTTTTTTTTTTTTTTTAATTTTGTTGTTAAATTTTTCAGATTCCTTTATACTGTCTGCCACACATGTAGCATCGTGTTATTTCTACTATATGTTGTCACTACTTAAAAAAAAAAAATTTTAGTTTTTTTTATGTAAAATTATATTTTTATGGGGCATCATATTATTAGTTGCAGTGATTTTAGTGCACAAAAAAAATGTCTACTTTCAATTTTCAGAAAAAGTCACTATTTTGAAAATCACCAAAATTATGTACTGTCATCCTAAACACCATAACAATATTTCAGACATACTTTTAAAAAAACTTATATTTTTACTAATGCAAAGCTTTATCTATGCAAAACTGAGTCGAGTTATGACCTTTGAAAATTGCATTGGAACTTTAAACTGCTTGAACTGATAAATTAGTAGAATAGTTGATAAATAACATTAATATAAATTATTGATACAACACAAGCATAATTAAGATGTAAATATGAGCATGCAACCTCCCAAAATTGTCTAGCAGTAGTAACCGAAGCCGTAACGAATAACTTTAGGGCGTCCTTTATCCAAAGGGTTAGAAATTATAATCAGCATTAGGTGACGGTGACTAAAATAAATCGTTATTTTCATCGTTACGCTTTAATTTTGCGTGTACAGATTCGTAAAGTGAGCGTAATGTTGATAAAGTGTAGCGTATTCTTCTTAACGCTACGCGTATTCGAAAAAATTCTTTTTACTGTCAAAAGTGGATCAAATACACGATCTCCTGCTTACCGGACAGTTGTTGTGCCAAATAAACTTCATTTTGTATGTAGTATATTTGAATTCTTATCATTTTCTATTCAAAAATGAATGATTTTCGAATACAATTAAAAATTATTGTTATTATTCATGTTAAAAAGTTCCGGCATTGATGGTTCATAATACAAAAATAGGGATAAAAGAAAAAAGGGTACCCCCATCTAGGTAAACTGCGTATTCGATATAATTCATATCAATTTCTTGTGTACCCATTACAGTCTTTCAATATATCAAAATTATTTAGAAAGTATTAGGATTATTTTCATGTATAAATAAAAATAGATGGTATTTAATTAATTCATAAATACAATTTCTCACAACAGATTTGAAGTTTTCTGTGTCCTCTATTGAAAATTACCATGAACTAGAACCATATGATGTATGGGTATACTATGCGGTTTTTGTCCTAAATACTCAGGTGATTTTTAAAGAGGTTGGGTACAGTTTTTCAGAGGGGAGGTGAATCAGGGGCAGGGGTTTAGGAAGAACGCGGCATTACCGACAGAGCTTTTTTTTCTTCAGTTGATATCAGTTATTGTTATAATTTTCTCTATTATTATTTTTCTATTAAGTAGTGAGTAAAGTACAAGTGTTACTTTGATTAATGACAAAATGCCAGGGCTAGGTAATAAAAAAGGCCAGTTTATAAAAAAAGGAACGTTAAACAGAATTAAAGCTGGACACATCAATGGAACAAATAACCGAGGACGCATCGTAAAGAATAAAGTTTGTGTGAATACTGATGGATCTGGGAACAAAACAATTAACAAAAATGAACATTGTTTTACACGTAGTATTGGAAAAAGGCTAACTAATCATGAAGAAAAAATTTCAAACTTTCCTGTTGAAGGTGACAGGATTGTTGATTTGAGTCATGTTAATCAACAAATGTTTTGTTGCTCTTGCAAAACAAGACTGGATTTCGGAAACATAAGGAAGGAAGAAATCAAGGCTTTGGGATCGATCTGGCATATTAGTTACCGTCATTGTTCAAAATTAACAAAAATTGAAACTTCAAAACGATACAGAAGTCTTGACACTGGCCGAGACCACTTTAAGGTTAATACCAAAGCAGTTTTAGGTAAGTTAAGAGGTAATTAAACGTTTACAAAGTTTTTTACTGTGACATTTATGATTTTAGGAGCTTGACATACTGGTATGGGTTATACACAAGTTAATAATGTATGCAAAATTATGAGTTTGCCTGGATTAAGCAATAGTACATTTAACAAAACAGAACGAGAAGTTGGGAATGTTGCTGAAAAAGGTCGCCAAGTCCAGTTGTGTCAAAGCAGTTCAAGATGAACGAAAGCTGACGATCTTGAATAATCGTAAGACATTAGGTTTATTGTAATTGTTTTTTCATTTTACAAAATTTGACTTATGAGTAAAAAAATTATGCTTCCAAAACTGAACATATTTTTTCTGTCTGACTTTTTAATAAATTCTGTAGTTATTTCAGCTCCAATAAGCAGCATAATTTGTTTATATTGTATCACGATCAGTTATTATCGTCGATTAGCATATGCACATGATTGTTTAGAACGATGAAATTTAGCACTTACTTTTTCAGTGATTTATACATTCATGATTTTTCAATTATTTACAATTTATATTTTACTTCTTTTACATGATAATAATCGAGTATTATTTACAATTATATCTTTTTTTGTCAGTTTCATTTTAATTTATTTTAAATAAATATAGAAGCGTGTTTAATCTCCATGCGCATTGGAGGGGCTTTGTACTTCTAAAATCTTTCTATCAAATACTTATTAAAAACGTTTTATACAGAATGTTTTTATTCATGCATATTTACTTATTTATTGTGCACTGTCTATTCACAAAAATAAATATAAATCATGACATTATTGCTAATGTTTTTCACGGAGTAAAAAAAAATTGTTTATCCACGCCTCTAAAGATAATTGAATATTTGTCTGTCTGTAGATGAAAATAATAAATTTAAAAAACGCCAAACCAAGTATACACTTTTTCACCTTTCTTCCGCAGGCCAGCTGATGACAGGAGGTTTTTTATCATAATCCATCCCGAACAAACTGTCAAATTATTAGTATCTTTTGATATGGGCTAAGCGCAACGTTCCAACGGATACGCCTATGATATTCTCAGTGTATTTCTTGCAATACTATAGGCTATCATACTGTCAAAGCATTAGACTATACGTATCATACAATAGAAAATGCGGCATATACGATTCTTATGTTAAAAATAACACTAACGCCCCTCATGATTTGAGTTTAAATTTTTGGGTTACTGCTAAGGCCATGGAATCCTACGGTGCAGTTCAACTGGCAGCTCGAATTCCAATTTTAAAAGAGGCGAATACTGAAATTGGCGTATTTATAGGAGATAATGATACAGGGTGTATGTCAGAATTGAGAAAAGCTGGTTGTTGCAGTATTGTAAAGGAATCTGACATGAACCATACGTCAAAAGGGGTGAAAAATGCTCTTTATGAAGTTAAAAAATTCCTGGCTCGAGATCCAGACAAAGAGCTTAATTCCGAATTGATTAATTTTCTTTAAAAATTCTTCACTCACGCAGTAAAATAAAATTTGGGAAATATTGATGAATTAAGGGAAAGTTTAAGATCGATCCCGCATCACGTAGTTGATAAACACGATAAATACGGTCCCTAGTGTTCTGAAAATGCAGAAAACAACAGTCATGTTCACGCCGTGAGGTTTGACAACATTACGCTGTTTGCAGAACTCAAGAAGCTATTCGATGAATAAGCAGAAAATGCTAAAAAGTTTATCATGGCAAGTTCAAGTCAACGGAATGAAAGTTTAAACAATACCATGGCTAGCAAAGCTCCTAAAAGAATTTGTTATAGCAAGTCAAAAAGTGCGGACTGGAGGTATATATCACCAAGTTTTTAATGTTAAAATGTATAATTTTTCATTGTATCATTAACATACGGAATAAAATGATTACATAATTTACCATTTCATATTTGCATGTACTATAGCACAAAAAAATGAGGGTGAACGTTACATTTTGCAAACACTCGATAACATGATAGTAGTTTTCGTACCAAGGGTGCAAAGAACAAAATGCACGCCCGAAGGTCGGGGGTATTTGTATGTTTATGCCCGAGGTGCGAACGTTGTTTTGGTTGCTGAGGGCGCAAAGTACTTTACCGCCTGTGGGCTCAAAGCGATTCAAGGGCCCAAAGTGCCGCCCTAGGGCGCAAAACATCAGTTGCACTTTGCACCCTAGGTAAGAAAATGTATCCTATAATCCACAACTATCGCGACATTTTTCGGCTCGAAATAAGAATCACTTGAAAAGAAAAGCTGAAGCTAGCGCTCAAGAATTTAGAATAAGGTGAATACAAACAAGCTGTGATAAAGCTCAGCTGCGGTATAGGAAAGAAAAGTCAGAAGGACAAACGTACTCTAGTAACATGTCATTGTGTGAGAAATTACTTTATTTTACGAGTTGTATATCAGAATGGGATGATTATCAAAGTTTTGAAAAACAAAATGTATCTATAGTGTTCTTTGACATAGCGATCGGTGGATTTCATTTAAAGCGTCATGATACATTGAAAATATCTTCAAAATGTGGTAAATTTATTTTTAATATATTATGTATATATTACACCAACGTCTGTGATTGATCAAAAGGCCAGTGAGGTTCATGGATTCATCAATATTGGCAAAAAATTATATAAAAATAGAAAAGAAGTATTTACTCTAAGCATTCAAAGTGCTATGAATAAATTATTAAGTTTTTTACAAGAAAAAGTCGTTAAAAAATGTATTTTCGTAGCTCATAATTGTAAATTTGACGCTGATCATTTAGCTTATGCGATTTATAAATTATCGTATACAGATAAATTTAGTGCTCGTATCGAAGGATTTCATGACTCATTACCGTTATTTAGAAAATCTTTTCCTGATACCAATCACAAGTTAACAACTTTCATACAAGAATTTTTAAAGATTTCAACAGATGACGCACACGATGCACTGTTTGATGTAAAGGTGCTGGACAACTATGCCTTCAATTTCTAGATGTAAATGTTATTATAAATAACAGCAAAACTTTGGAACGAGTACTTTCTGAACTCAACGAAAATGATGTACGCAAAGAAAAGATTTCAATACATTTACCAAAACTTCAACCTTTGAAAGGCGTCCTGTCAAAAATAATACTTGAAAGATGAGCTGAAAACTTTTTTACATACGAAACTTTGATAGATAAATATAAAACACAAGGCATTGAAGAGGCTGAAAAGTATTTGAAAGGATGTAATGCAGGCGGAACTCCAACAATCATCAAAACAAAAGCAGGACTAAATAAAGTACGCAAGCATTTAGAAGGTTTGAACGTACAACGTTAAAACGTATAGGGCATAAGTTTTTAATGCACATTTCTAGTGCAATTACGTACCATAAGTAATTAATCAAACCAAAATTTAGATTTACAGCATCTGACAGTGAGAAATAAATTTAAATGTTATTATTTAAGAAACTATAATAAATTACTTATATTGTAATAATTCATATTTTTCTACAAGTTATTTGTCACAAAACATTTTCTTAATGTAAGCTGCACATAAAATCCACAGAAAACCAAAAATAAAACACTTTGGGCAGTAATTTGTATTTATTATTGTAAATATATGGTTTACTTTTTCTTGCTTATCTAAAGGCATATTTAATATTTCATTTAGTCAAGGAAAATTAAAAATTTAAATTTAAAACACAGATTTCTTTCTTTAGTGACGAAAATCATGATTTTTACTTTATTTTATACAGAAACAAGGGAAAATCAAAGAATCATAATAATCTACAGTATTTAACGTATCAAAAAAATTTTTTTCTCGATTTTTCAACTATTACAAAGGTATGTTATTTTTAGGTTGAAAAATTTTTCCCATAGCAGTCCATGTTAAATTGCTTATTTTTCATTTCATGATATCTCAATAAATAGATGGCTGAGATTGCCCAAAATACGTACGTTTCTTTATTGTAACACAGACTATGGGTTAAAAAAAAAATAAAGCCCCCAACTATTGTCGATGATATGTATCCAACCTCCTTGACTACCATGTGGTTTTTGTCACCGATCTTATAGTACGTGGTAAAGATTTTTTCTTCTAATAACTATAATTGATACCAAGCCCATTTGTGCATAACTTTACAATTTATTATAATAAAATAGTATGTATTTATGTATGTATGTATGTCACCCGTTATATGTATACAGAATCGTATATTACATCATCACAAGTAGGAAGTGCAAATTATATAATTACAAGAGTATTACCAATGCATATTTGGCATTTTCTACTTTTGAAGATGTGATATACGATTGCATATACATATGATGCGTGACCAGCGATCTCAGTAGTGACAGAATGACTGGTCATGACTGTGCATCTATTTCTTTTAAGATTGCTGCGCGTGACATACATAGGTATTCTGATATTTACAATGAATCGTCAGGGTATGTATAAATGTGCACGTTATCTCTTATAGTTATTAAAAGATTAAGTATTTAGCGCGTACTATAAGATCGGGGCACATACTATGTAATAAAATCTTTGAACCCTACTTCCATATAACTTGGCAGTTCTTATTTACCTACCTTGTGCAAAATTAGTACTTTTTCTCGCATAAGCTATAAGTAGCTCATTTTCTGACCTAAACACGTAATATACTATTGTATGAGATGCATGAGGGATAACAGAAGGGTCTTTATTATGATAGTCTTATGTATATATTGTTACTACTGTTAAATTTATAGTAAAAAGACTTTTTCAAATATATATTTTTCACTTCCTATTTCGGAAATGTGATATACAATATCGTATACATATGAGGCGGGACATTCATACATACGTACATACACATATACGTCTTTAATTATAATAAATCGTCAAGTTATGCCTAAATGTGACCTACGATAGTTATTCAAAGAATAAGTGTTCAGCGCGTACTATAAGATCAATGACAAGAAGCACATGGGTATTCGAGACAAAAACCACATAGGAAACCCATGTGGTTTTTCCATATGGTTTTACCACATGGTAATTTGCAATAGAGTCAGCCATTCTGTTTATTGTGTTAAACTTTACAATGTGTATTATTTTGCTAAAGAGTACTTTGTAATGATTGTGTTTATTGTCTTATATTTTAATGTCTTTTTTATCAAGGAGGAACCAATGACTTTTGTTCGCTACATGATTGTACAGTGCACTGGCCTCGTACTGATTGTTATTATTCGTTTTTTTTTGTTAGCCATGATATATAGAGCTCCACATGTTTGGCCATCATATTCTTTTTTGCAATTTTTACACCAAATTTTTTATACATTTTTGTACATTCTTAATAATATCATTGGAAAATTTATTTTCTTGTAGTTCATCAAAACCGTGCTTTAGATGACTTTTGTGGGGCTTTGAATCAGATAGTTTTGTAGATTTGTCAACCAAACTGTATATGATGCCAGTTTTTTGTGCCATAAGGTTGTATAAGAATGATTTAGATAGGTATTGGAGTTTGTGGGTTTGCAGTCCCAGTTTGTACTGGTTTTGCCATTGTAATATAAATTTCATGGCATGTCGAGTAAATTCAAGAAATTTTTATCAGTTTTTCGAAAGTAAATTATATTCTTAAATCGTATTTAATTAAATGTTATAACACAGCGTCGTGAGAATCTTCGATGGTTATAGAAAACACATTATCTGCACATCTTTTTCTCGCAAGGATTAGAATAGACAAGTTTTTACACTGTCATTCTTCAGATTCTGCATGCCGATATTTGACAGCATTGGACTGATGAGGCTACCCATCGCGCAACCTGTAATTTGCCCATAGGATTTATTGTTGAAGCGGAAAAATTTAGCGTTGATTATCAATTGTATTAGATTTTAAAATTTATTTATGGATAGATTAGTTGCATACATAAAGAAATTCCATCTTCTTTCTATAGTAATTTCGACAGCTTCATAATACAGGTTGTTGTACAAAGTAACAACATCAAAGCTGACCATGACACAACTTTTAGGTACTCCATAGGTATTTATAAAGGTGTTAACTTCAAAACTATTTGTCAGGTTGTCGGAAAATTCAGGCCAAATTTTTTGTAGGAAGGTGCCAAAAACTTTAGAAATATGATGTATAGGATACTCTCGGACAGATATAATCAATTCTATGGGCATGGCTGACTTATACAGCTTAGTTAAACAATAACAACGTTGCAATATTACTCTTATCTTTTACATTTTGAAAATTTTTTATCACTTTCATTCTCATTATTTATAAAAAATATGCTCTTTATTTATATTTTTTGAGATATTAGTATTTTCCCTAATTCATTTAAGGGGACATGTTTAACAATCTTATATAATATATCGTTTTTTAGTCCTATTTCGACTTTGTTTACATCACGAGTCCTATTTATTACGAATAATTTACTGCCTTCATCAGCTTTTAAGGTTGTTCAGGCGTGACTCTAAGGTCAACATAATTTAAAAAAAAAAGTAAAGAGAAAAAGACGCAAACTATAAACATGTGTGTCTAATAAATGAGGTCTGAAAATTGGTGATTTTTAATGTACTTAAGAGTGTAAAAGAATACGTATATCTTTATTCATATAATTATGTAAGTACAGTTCAAGACGGCTGCTTTCCTGCGAGTGCTCCGCTTTTATGAACTATATTATTGTAAAAGTGCCTTAAAAGTAAGAAAAAACTATTGACTCGTGTCCTCCAGACCTGAGCTGCCCTTGCTCCGTGCGGGCTTATCCGCACGTCCGCCCACTAGGCCATAGTTTCCTTGTCCAACGTTTCTGTTCTCAGAATCGTCAGACTAACCTTAAAATATCGCCGATGTATTCCAAGGCAATAACCAAAACGAATTTAAACGTTCCAGATGGAGGTGCTTCTTCTGGCAACGCTTTATTATCTTTGTCTGAACAACATGTCAACAGTCATAGCTCTGCCAGCCCCTATTTCTCACTCAATGCAAACAGAAACACCATGAAAAAAAAGTCCTATTCTCAAGTAGCTGCAGAGGAAACACTCTTCACTGATGACCAAGATGTATAGTAGACGCCGTTGATGACATTCCGTATATGTGTCATGTTCATGAAATCGGGAATCACATTCATCCCAAAAAAATCAGATTTGCTTCACGCATTGCCAACCAACGATCTTTCATCTATATGGACTCTGCTGAATCTGCTCAGTATTTACGTGAAAAAGTTGAGAAAATCATGGTTTAAGACTCTTAAGTACAAATTCGTCTTCTTAAATCCAAAACCGAAAGAATCATTTCAAATGCTCGACCTTCTATTCCCAATAGTCTTATATTAGAAGAACTCCCCAAAATGGGCATAAAACCTGTCTCTTACATAAACTTTGTTAAAACCAGTAGAGACAATACAAAATTTGCTCATATATTTAGCTTCAGACAGCAAGTGTACATGCAAGAAGCTGGTGTTTACAAACTCAACTCTAGCGTCGCAATCAACCATGAAACAACCGTATTTCATGATTACTTTTCTAATGAGAAACTTTCCTGTTTGCTGTGCAACCAAGAAGACCATCGGGCTAAGAACTGTTATAGTCTAAATAGAGACTCCTAAGGAGTCTTGGAGGATAACTTGACTAAAAAAAAAACTGAAAAATCCTCCTCAGCCTTAGATGCCACGAATTCTAAATCTCCTGCTAAAAACACCATCAACCTTACACCAACTTAGCCAGCTACTGATGTAAATATGTTTACCAAGCTTCCTCCTAAGATAAGCACAAAAAAAGACCATTAGAGTCAACTAGTAGCCTCCAGTTCCAACCCAGGCGAAGAATTTCTAAGTGACCTAGGGAAAAAACCAAGACCTAAGAGAAACAAAGTTGGAACTAAAGTTACTAACTCCAGTGTGATCTTAGAGGAAGTGCAAAATCAGTTCAATCCTGTCATTTCAAAAATTCAAGACAATAGTTTGGCCCTCAAGGTTCACCAAGACACCCTTGTAAATTTTCTGTATTTATCTCATGGTCAGGTCAATGTAGATGATACTCTCAAGAATCTTGACTGCAGCAATAGTGATATGCTGTCTTCTCTTAGCGATACAAGAAATATTGTTGCTGACTCTAAGCTCAGACACAGAATTTCTAGACTAAAGACAAAACTGTCTAAAACTAATCTAACACTTAGTGAAGAATCTGGTAGTGAGTTTAGCTCCTACGATGACTTTAATCTCAGTCCTACTAGTAAATTTCAAGATGAATAGCAACAATTAAGAAGAGAACAAGATTACAAGTTTTTACTGGAATTGTGGAAGTTATGAGTCTAAGGAACTGGAACTGTCTGTAAATTTTAAGTAGTATGACATACATGTTTTCACTGAATCCTGGATGAACGACAAAACCAGTGCCGATGCTCCTGGCTTTCACGTCTACAGACAAGACAGACTCAATGGAAAAAAAGGCGGAGGTCTATTAATTCTTATCCGCCAAAATCTATGTTACCAAGAAATTAAGAACATAGCAACTCCAAATTATCTTTTTGAAATGTGTGGCTTGAAATTTGCTAACATTAACCCAATTTTTTATTTATGTTGTGTGTACTAAGTCCCTGGTACTACTCACAAGCAAGATCAATAGGATCATATATTTTTCAATTTAAATCTTACTGATAACAATATACATCTGGGTGACTTTAATGCACACAATAAAGAATGGAATAAAATAGAAAATTATATGAATGGCTATTATTTGACTTCTGCTACTGACACTTTTAACTTGAATATTCACAATCACAATATGTTTTCATATACTAATTCTTTAAATAAAAAATTTTCCATCATTGATCTTGCTATCTTCTCTTTCACTATAGCCGGCAAAATTGACTTTGAAGTCGACGACTCATGGGACTCTGGACTCTTTCCGATGACTGTTTAACTAGACATTCAAAGGAATTTAAAAAAAAAACTTTTAAACTTAGTTTAAAAATAACAAACTGGAGAAGATTTACTGAAGTTCTGGATAATCTTTATTGTAAATTTTTAATGCCATAATATGATGGTCTTTCAGCTGCTTATAAGTACAATTCGATGTATGATGGAATAAGAGACGCAATAATTTATGCCAGTCCCAAAAATAAAAATAAACTGTACGATGGGGCCCATAATTTCAGTGGATCTAATCTGGTCTCCTGGTGCGATCAGGATTGTGATCGGGTCATCGGAGTTAAAAAGGCCTTTTTTAAAAAATGGAAATGTACTGGTGATATTTAAGACTTTATTACATTTAAAATGAATCGTGCTATCACCAAGAAAACTCTTAGAACTTAGAAAAAAGAAAATTTTTGCCTATTTGCAGAAACTATTTATTTTAGAGTAGACAGTTCCTACGTCTAGAACAAGTGTAAGATATTATAAAATAAGTGGTGTAAGACTAGGCCAAGCTGTTCTGATACTGATACCGATCACAAAGTAAAAATCGAACAAGCCCTTAAGAAACTTGCTCCCGTCAATTCAACTCCCCCATCTTTCGCTTCCTTACCTGATTGTAAAGACAATCAACATCTTTTGCAGCCCTTTTATTTTTGTGAATTTAATATTGCTTTCGAGTCCAAATCTATTAACTCAGCTCCTGGTCTGGATGGCATTATGTTTGAAGCCTTGAAAAAACTTCCAAACAAAACTAGACCTATACTAGTAGACTGTTTTAACGAAATGTATAAACTTGGAACATATCCTGACTATTGGAGGGAATCCTATGTATACTTTATTCCTAAATCTGACGGTGTAGGATTAAGGCCCATTGCCCTTACATCTTGCCTCTGTAAGCTATTTGGGACTATGGTCAAAATCCGTTTACAGTGGTGGCTATAACGCTATAATCTTCTGCCGCCTACGAAGAATGGCTTCCGTAGGGGTAAATCCAGCATGCACAGTCTAACCCAGCTCCCTCTCAAGATTGATGAGCCTTTTATTGAAAAAAAGCAGGTTTCGACTTTTTTTATCGATATCAAAGGCACCATCGACAACGTCAACAGCGATTTTATCTGTGAAAATCTTACTGAGCTGGGTTATCCCACAAGTGTAGTCGCTTTTGCTAGCTTTCTCACAGCTAGTCGTTTCATCTTTTCTGAAGTCAACTTGGACTCTTCCCACTCTGTTTACAAGGGCACTCTTCAGGGACGTGTCCTTTGTTATTTATTATAGCAATCAGAAACATCACTATGGGTCTCCCAAACCATATCATCGTCCCTTAATTCGCCAATAACCTCACATTTTACCTAAAGTTTTCCTCTATCAAATGGGCTACAAAAATATTGGAATCGTCTATTTAGAAAATCAGTAAGAACCTAATCCAAGCCAACTTAGAGATTTCACCTTCAAAAAGAGTCCTGATTCACTTTATTCGCAAAAACCTTACCCCTGGCAATGTTAAAATTAGCATAAACAACGTTGCTATTAAATCCAGCTCTCGAATCCGGTTTTTCAGAATTTACTAGATTACAGGCTCTCGTTTCTCACACATGCTAATCAAATCTAAAAAAAATGTTGCAAATCTTTAAACGTAGTTAAATTTCTGTGTGGTGCTTGCCGGGGTTAACACCCTAAAACTCTTTTAATCTTATATAAAAGCCTTGTCAGGTCTAGAGTTAATTATAGAGTTGGCCTGTATCTCAACAATACTAAAAGTGTCTGCGACAAAATAGATAAAATACAATTTCAGACAATAAGAGCAGCTTTGGGCTACAGAAAAAACACCCCTGCAAACATCCTGATAGCTGAATCAGCTTTGACTTTTATCTCTGATCGTGCTCTTCTGGTAGCCAACAAATTTATTGCAAAAATTTTCTCAACAAATAAGTCTTGCACTCATAACTCCGTCAATTGCTTTAAAAATATAGTAAATAAAAACAAATCTCTTTCCTCCAAACCTCTGCATCATACTATTGCAGACCTCTCCATTCAGACCTAATCGTTTATGTCTTCTGTTCATTTTCCATTGCTTGATCATGAGTATGACACTCTTCTCACCTCCATCAACTTCAATATCGAACTAGATAAGAAACTGCTCAAATCCTGCTCCCCCAATCTTGAATTTGAGGATAACTTTGCTAACAAAAGTCATCTAAAAATCTTCACAGATGGTGGCAAAATCGACTCAGGTGTCTGTTGTGCTTGTATATGTCCTAGTCTCGATATTACTGAAACCCACAGGCTTAGTAGTAACGCTTAAATCTTTAGTGCTGTACCGCTGGCACTCAAGGATGCTGTGAAATAAGCCCTGGATAAGGACATTGATTTTTTTATGTTTACAGACTCACTGAATATACTCATGGCACTAAAGTCCACTAAATACAACACTCTTGATAGTCCTATTATTCTACAGATTGAAAAACTTTACTCTCAACTAAAAGAAGGCAGCACTTACTCTAGAATAGAGTTCTTCTGGATACCATCTCATATTTGGATTTTGGAAAATGAAATGGCTGACCAAGCAGCAGGATCTGCTGCCCTGAATTCAAACATTGACTTTCGTCACATACCTTGTATTGATCTTTTCCCCTCGTTCAAAAGGCTCTCCAGAGAAACAACAGCCTGTAAGATCTCCGCAGCTAGTCTGAACATGGGAAATACTACTTTGATCTTTTTTTCCAACCTAGATCCCATCCTTGGTTTTATAATAAAAGCCTTGACAAAAAAACCATAGTCACAATCAACAGATTCAGAAGTGATCATTACAGTTTGGACTATTCACTTGCGAGAGTGAATATTGTGAAAGAGTCTAAATGCTGCTGTGGTGCTGAGTCCGAAGACATTAATCCCGTTCTTCTTAAATGCAGTCTTTACGACAGTCACAGATCTCATGTTCTTAATCGTTTAAAAGCTCTTTGAATTTAATTACCGATAAATGTTGATGCGCTGGTTGGAGAACCTAGTATCAGTGCTTGCCATGCCATCTGCTCATTTCTTCGTTCATGTACATTAAGTGTGTGATAATTAAAGTGTACTTAGACTTACTTTGGCTCAAATATCGCTTGATACGTTTATCGTATCAAATTTAATTGTACTGCATCGTGCTTTATACCGTCTCTCTTAAATACACTTCTAGTTAAAATTATTATGTAATTATTTAATGGAATATTATGGTATGCATTTTTATAATGTACCTAATGGGCCTTTGGCCTGAATGGTTTGAATAAAAAAAATAAAAAATTATGTGAGTAGTTTAATCCGTGTACAGCGTTGCGTGCAAACCAACAACTTGTGTTACTGTCTGCTAAATTACTTATGCGTGTGGATATAGTGCAATCTACTCTAATCTAATAAACTGCATAAATACAGCTGCGTTGATGGTATACAGAGATGTATGTGTTTTTATTTACACATCTAAGTTTAGTGTAGGAATAGTCAATAGCACTAAATAATGGATGGAATTAAAAAATATTATGCCGTGGGCGCAAAAAAAGTAATAATAAAAGCATAGTTTGCTCATTTACGTATTTGAATTTTACACCATATGTGCGACTTTGAACGGATATCCATAGCCTAAACTGAATAAACTTTGTCCATAAACATATTTTCATTCTTCCTATTAGTTGCAATGATTATTAAATTACTTGATAGCTAAGGATTTCTAGTTTATTACTCTGGTTTTTAGTCATACTGACCACGTTCTACGAAGAATTATCCTGCGACTTCCGGTCTCAAAACTACCTACAACCTTCATAAAGCCCATGTTTAACAAGGATATTCAAACAGCTCGTTACCGTTATTCTCTTGCATAAGCTTACCTGGAATTATGCATGGAGGTGTACAACAACATAAAAAACAACCTTTTAAAGTTTCACGTGCATACCTCAGTTCGTCATTTATGCATAAAGCTCATTAATAACATTAAAACTGAATTAGATTTAAGGAAGATGTTACTTTCAAATGTATTTAGGGAGGTAATTTTATGTTGACGGTCGTTAATAATTATTGATTTACCTAATAATTATCAGACACGTTTCAGTGTATTATTTCTGAATTCTACAGTTTTTTCAATTTTTATATTTTTATCGATCGAGCTAAAAATAGTTGGATTGAACTTGTTGTTAATTCTGTCAAGAAAGTTAAAATTACCATCAAGTTTTAATGTGTGTTCAGCACAATCTGGTAAAATTTTACTTATAAATTTTGTAAACAATTTTTCTTAAGGAATCTAATCTGCTCTGGCAGGAGAATACTAGGGGTAAACTGCTCAGTAAATGACCTACCAATGGATAACTACTTTATAAAATCATTGCTTTAATTGTTTCAAAAATTGCTTAATTTTTGTGGAAAAAAAAGTATCTTCCGGGCTCTTTCGTAATCTTGCTTTAAAACGAAGCAAGAATATAATAAATAAAATACTTCAATTTGCATTTGAGAAAAAAAATATTTGAATGTGGAGGTATGTATGAATCTAGATAACTATTAAAATTGCGCTTAACAAACCGGAGATAGTAGTTTTCAAAAACTATGTACTTTTTTATATGGACCAATGTTTCTCATCAAAATTTATTTTATATTGTCTAGAAAGACTATTTTAAAATAAAAACATTATTGCTTATTCTAAAAAGCAATATAACAATATATAAAATCAAAAGTCAATGGTCATTTATTGGTTAATTAAATAAAAACGTTTTACTACTTAACGACCGAGCACGGAAGTAATTGTGAACTGAGAACCTATAATACCCTGTGAAGGATCAGGTGCCAGAAAATGCGTAGAATAAGGTTATGAATAACTTGATATGTAACTAATGTCTCGTACTAATAAGCAAAGTGATACTAGTGATGGAAAAAAGTTGAAAAGTGTACAAAAAAATGCGACGAAAACTAAATAAAAGTCGTACCACAGATTAAAATACACTGTTGAAGCTTTTCAAGAAGCTATCACACGTACGTCAAGTGTCAAGTTTTGAGAGCAAACACAGCTGCCAAACAGTATAATATACCTGAGAGAACCTTCATTAAAGATACATGAAAATGAATTTACTATTGACAAAATAGGCCCACAGCCTATAATAACAGTTGAAGAGGAAAATATGACCGAACAGTGGATTATAGACAAAGCTAGTATAGGTTATCCTATGCATGCCAATGATGTAACGAGTGAAGTTATGAGTGTCTTAGATACTGATCTACATAATCCCAGTCATGAAGTAGTTCTTACTATACCCTGTCTATACTCTTTCCTATCTACGCGCTGCTTGTACATACACGAACAAAGCCGACCGTTGGCTGCCGACAGCGCATGACCGATAGATTGATGTATATAGGTATACAGCAGTAGATATAGGCTGTGTCCTGCAGTGTCACAGCCTTTGTTTCTTTCCTTGTTTAATGTTTTCTCTCCAGTATCCATGATACTACTTCTACACGGACAGATCTTTTTCATTCATAATTGCTAACCACATTTTTTGATCACGAATTGTTTCTGCTTATATTAAATTTACTACTCAGCAGGTATACAAATTTCGTGCCTCACAGTAGGTGATAATAAAACGCCTGTTAAGTACACGTTTTTGAGGTTATTAGCTAGGACTGTGGTATGACTGTTACCTGTGCCAACATATTCGAGTAAACGTTTGAGGCATGTCTGGTACAGGAAAAATCCTTACCAAGTAATGTGTAAATCCTACTGTCTGTGTTAGGGGATTTTCGATGAAGAACGTCTTTTTGTGTATATATATGAGCAGAGTCCTCAGTCAACGACGCATGCCTGAAGTAAGAGGTAGAAAGACGCAACAAGAGAGTATGGGGGGCCGACGGCCGAGATAGAAAGTACCCTAATTATCAGTTACACACTGTTACACATACTATATATACATATACGTATTGACGTATACGTATAATTATGCATATGGCTAGCATTCGTAGAAATAAAAATTAGTCCTTTTGGTAACGGAAAGAGTTAAACGATCACCGATCTACGTACTATCCGCGGCTAGCGTTGCTTAACTTTGCTGTTCGACAAAGCTGCCAATCTACCGCTATACTGAAAGGACGGGTAGAAAGGAACATGTATTTGATATACAAATACTTCAATATTTAATTGCTAACACTTGAAGTAACAAAATATTTGAATACTATAGTAAAAAATACGCATTTGAAATTCAGTACTTATTAGTACAGTAGCTAAGCACACATAACTCAGATCAATAATTTTATTACTAAGTATTATTAGTTGTCGTTGTTATTCGATTCATAAATTAATATCATGTCCGTATTTTTACGTCCACAACTTTACATCGCTATGTTCATGTTTTCACATCTTCCGACTCGTTTTTACAATAAAGATTAGAAATTTTTTTTTTAATGTGAAATTAAACTTATTTGCTATCAGAATGCCTTTGACATTGGAATATCATTCAAGTAATCGAAATAATTCATTATCAACCTCTGTAGGGATTTTAAGTGTGTAATTCAAAGTTTTTTTGGTCAAATATTCGATTGCTATAATAATATCAGCTATCTCATTTTTACGAATTTTTTCTTTTATCAAACTTGCTAGAGTGTTGTTTTTGTTACGTAAACTATTGCTGTAAAGGTCTTCTATTCTTTCCAAATATTGTGTGCATATTAAGGATAATAGTTTAAATGTTTGCGTGAAACAAAAAATTGACCAAGTTTTATAGCTGTTAATAAACCTATGTGAAACCTGTGATACTCCTTCAAATAAGATCAGATGTTGAATCCAGTGCTGGATTGACGGAAGGTGGGCCCTGGGCAGACTTACTTATTTGCTTACTGTTAAAGTGAGATTATGTCACAAGACTAACTGTTTTTAAAATAAATAATAATAACGTAGCAAACCATACATAGGTGATTGCGCTGTATCTTGCTCAGACGATGACTACGGCTTTTACGCGAATACTAGGGTAAAATGTAAGAACTCAACAAGTAAACAATTATTTGTGTCAATACTTGTCTTTGATTACAATTCTTAAACCACCAAGGGCTTGAACTTTTGAATTGTTCGAGGATAAAGGGTTATGTCTTTTCCGTCCACTTTTGTCCCCGCTGCACAGTGTGACGAAAGGCACTTTTTTCCATAAATAAAATATCTCGAGAAGTAATAATCGGATCTAAATGATTTTCATTTTAATGAACAGCTAAAGGACTACAGTTTACGGAAAAAGTGGTCTTAACCCTTACAACGATAGCAGAAGGTTGCAAAGTTGTCCTAACCAAGCATTAAAAATGATACTGTCAATTAAAAGTTAAATAACTTTCTATTTTTTCTAAGAAATTCAATTAAAATAAGTATACGTAGCTTCTAGGCTATGGTTGTCGTAAGTCCATACTCAAGCAAGCAAAAAACAAAATGGCGGAATCAAGATACCTGACTGTATGTAAATTTTTTCTATTAAATCACATAAAGTGATTGACTACTGAAGTTTTTAATCCAGAGTAGTTTTATTATGCAAATTATTGAAATAAATATCTACTGATATTGGTAAAGGTAAGATATAACTGTATACTATCATCTAAAAGTCTCTTTATTTCGGAAAATAAAATATCTTTATAAGGTACTACCAGATCTTCATGATCTCTTTGTCAACGGCTAAAGGGCTGTGGTTTATAGGAAAAATGGTCCAAACACTTGCCAACATAGCAAAATGTTGCAAAGTAGTCCTGACCGTCGTATTAAAAATAAATAACTTGCTATTCTTGCTAAGTCAAGCTCCGTTTCTTTGGATACATCTCAGATGCCTTATGTACCAGATTGTGCGATCGAACAAAAGAGAACGTGCCAATCGGCACATCACGCTGCCGACTGACACTTACCATACCGACCGACTCACCCTTATTTTAATATTACAAATAACTCTATAACTATATCCCCATGCGTATAAAAGTTATAATTAATAGATTTTGACCTCTGCTTTCGATAGGGCATGTTATGTTTTCGATCGGGGTGGCCCTACTCTTCGAAAAATAGATTTCAACTTTCAAACGCGATTCTAACCCCGAATATTTTATTTAAAAAAATTAAACACCACTATGGGAAAAAGGAGATAAAAAGTTATCGTTTATATGCTTTAATATTTTTTTGAGTCACTTGTTTGCTTGTTATTGAGCGAGTCGAAAGGGAGGTTTTTTGACCGTTCGGGCCTTCAGTGATCGGGAATTCATGGACGTGGCTATACATACATTCATGAGTAATTCTGCAGAAATTTACTCACAATTACTTTAAAAATAATTAAATAGAAAACGGTTGGTAACTTTTTTACGATGTTTCTTCATTAAATACCATCAACTGTTCAAATATCCAAAACAATTTCACTACAAAGTTTTTAGTCAAAATATACACGACTTTTTTTAGAAGTGAATTTTAGTCAATTTTTGAAAAATGTCCGTCCGTCTCTAGTACGTGTAAGTAAGCTGCTTGTATGGTTAAGGTATTTCAACTCAGCTAATGTAAAAGCTAGAATCAAGCTGTATCAAATAAAAAGATCCGTATGATTAATCGTCAAAACTTAAAAATTGTAGCAGTTTATAGAGGATCTAACAAAAACGCTTGAAATGAGAAGTTGTACATTTTTGACGGAAATTAGTTATTGTTCTTGAAATCCCAGTAACTTTTGATTGGTAGCACAAAATTCGACCAATTTTTTTCTCAACGATGGATGATCGTTTCAGCTTTTGTTTAAGCTTAGTTGAGACCACCTCAAAAACTGTTGTACTTTGCTACTAACGTTAGGAGTAGAATATATTAATCAATACATTTTACAACAAAAAGGATCAGACACAATATTGACTCATTTTTGCTCGTGTTCTTTTTTACCTAGGAATTTCTTAGTGTGTGGCAGATGTGTATTCTGTAAATGTAATGATTATTGATCAAGCTTTTTAATGGTTAAGTTAATATTCACTATTTTTCTTGGATTCTTTTTTTTTTGTAACTTGATGGTAGCATATAGTTCAGTGCATCTAAGAAACATGAACATTACGATCACGACGCCGTTTCAATTTCTGTTTTATTTTGCTCTTTCATTCACCCGTGGCTGCACTTAAAGAAACGCATGGATAATAAATAATACAACAATCTGATACCAGACGATAATTCTTACGAACATCAATTTGGAAAGCATTTTAGATGTCTTATGTACCAGATTTGGCGATCGAAGAAGAGAGAACGTGCCGATCGGCACACCACGTTGCCAACCAAGACTCGTCGTACGGACCTACTTACTGTCGATATTATAATTTAAGACGATTTTATAACCGATTCTCCACACATATAAAAGTCACAATCAATAGATTTTGATCTCCTTCTTTGATTAATCATGTTATCTTTTTCGTTGGAACGGACCAACACATCGAAAAATCGATTTTAACTTAAAAGCACGATTCTAACCTCAAAAATGCAATTTTGAAAGAAATAACAATACTATCGGAAAGAGGAGGGAAACATCTATCAGTTCTATATTCAAATATTTTTCATTCGACTTGTTTGTATGTTATTAAGCGAGTTGAAAGTGAGGTTCTTCACCGAAAAACACCGTTTGCGCGTTTCGTGGTTGGGAATGTATGGACGTGGCCAGATATAAGTATATGTGTGCGTGTGCGTGTGGACAAATGTAAGTATATATGATTATTTTATAAAACAAAGCTGTAACAACAGTATTTCAACAAGAAAAAATAGTAACTTTAGTAGTTATATATAAAAAAAATATCTGAAGAGATTTACTATCAGTAAGAAAGTACATTTATTCAATAAGCTATTACACGTTTATATATGAGATCATGAAGTAAGAAATAAGTGACTGGCAGAAGAAGTTTTTCATAAATTACATAATTAATTATTTACAAGCGTACTTTTCAAAATATAGAAAGAATGCTCTGGGTCATGTGACCTTAATCATATATTTTCATTTTATTTACGTTGAAAATTTTTTCTTTATCAGTGGTGCCTATAAGCCAGTGCCTGATAATCCTAGCCTATGATCTAGCACTGGCTGAATCCAAGACAACGTCTTATAAATCCAAAAAGTTGGTTCACAATAATCTAAATATTTCTGCGTAGTAGCTCTTGAAGCTTCATCGCACTGTATATCTCCACCATGGATATATGTGTAAGCGCTAAGAGTGTGAGACAGCCAATGATAAATAAAATATATTTGAGATATTTCTTTCAGCCAAGTGTCGTAGCGCAATAATTTTGGGAAAGAGTCAAGCTATAGCTAATGTATACAATTATATGATTAGAGGGACTGGATTTTACTGTTTGATAATTATTGATTCATCACTTCACTACATCTTTTTATGAAAGAAACTCATGTATCCCCAAATAAATTTTTAGATGTAATAAAATTTTTCATGAACGCTAGTTGATGTATTTGCTCTAATCGTAAAAGATTTATACCACAGTTGTTTATAAAATTTATATAAGAACGATCCAAAACAAAATTTACTTTCCAAAAGCTGATACTACTCCTTAAATTTCCTCGAGAAGACGTTAACTTGAAATTCCAATGGCAAAACTAGCACAAATTGTGACCGAAAATCCAAACATTTTAATATATATCTTGATAATTTCTCATATAACCCTATCGCACGAAAGATTAGCATCGTAAACGGTTGCTTGACAAAGCTACAAAACTATCTGATTCAAAGCACCGCAAAGTAATGTCAAGCATGTCTTCGGTGTACTACAAGAAAATAAACTCCCAAAAGCGATTGTAAAGAATGTACAAAAATCAGACTTAATAATATCAACAAACAAAATTCTGACAAATTGTTTTCCGCATAAAAGACTACTATTATGTCTATTAAAGACTATTTAGTTTTTATCTTATCTCAACAAACTAGAATATTAATGGCAGACAACAAGAAAAGTCCATCGTTAAAATTATTTTTTAGACAAAAAATAAATTTAAAAAATATTATAAGAATACGTTAGCCAAACATGTAGAGCTATTTATACAAGGGCTAATGAACATAAAACGGAAAGTAACAATCATAACAAGGCCTCTGAATTGTACAATCATGTAGCAAACAAAAGTCATTTGTTCCTCCTTGATGAGAAAGACATTAAAATATTAGACAATGAAAACAATCATAACAAAAGACTGTCAAGCGAAATAATACAGATTATAAAATTTGAAACAATAAATCAAGTTGCTCACTAGCAAGACTTGTAATTTTTGTTAAGAGATATTATTTATGAATTAGGTAAACAATATCTATTTTTACTGGTATCATACATAACCTTCATGATCCTTGCATCTGAAATACCGTGACCTACATGCATCACACTTTTTCACCCACTGTACCAAGGTACATTTACATCTTGCTTAAGATGAATTAACCGGCTATTCATCCTTGTTACCGTTGAACACAAACCTTGTTACGTACACTAGGGAAAGATAACTTTTCAGATATAACCCTGCTTATATCCAAACAATGTAAATGAATTTAGAATAATTATATATGTAATACATTTTTTGATATACGTATGCAGATTCGTTAAATCCCTTATTTATTTTTTTAAATGTTACTAAATTAAAATATCATTCAGTTGCCTTCACAGCGTAAGTGTCTTCCATATATGGTTTCCCAAAAAACATTACTCGTGTTTGCTACGTGGAAAACACGTGTTTTTGGATACCAAAACACGAGCTCAAAAAGGTGACAAACTCATGTATGCCACGAGTTTGCCACGTTGAAACTGTCCGCCTAGGTGTCAAAAAACACGTGTTAGGACCGTGTTCGACTGGCTGAAATTACGTGTTGAACACGTGTTCTAGCATTATACATTTTAGCAACAATAAAACATTTATTAGTGCGCAAAAAATTTATAAATACATTTTCAAATAAGAATAAATACTATAGAATTTAAAAAAATAAAAAAAAGTATTGCGGACATCGGGATTTGAACCTGGTCCGTAAAGTTCGGTTTCAAGCGTCGTATCCACTTGGCCAGAGAGGATTCAACAGAAGTAGAATAATTTACGTCTATATAAGGTACAACTTCTCCAACTGTTTGACTCCCGATTCTTCATTGCAATTGATTCACAGTGAATAAAAACTGTTTTAACAGCTTACGTTTGCTTTATTTATTGTTAAACGTATATTTTAAAGCCTCGATTCTATTTTGTACTTTTGCATATAACATGTAGGTTATAGAATCTAGATTTCTAAAATAGATTCACAAAATCAAAAGTAAATCGACACTTATTCAAATAAATGGTTCTTATACTATGTTATAGAAAAATAATATTATTCTTTAAGAATTAGAATTTACGAAATGTCAATATCGAAAATTACACTTTACAAAATGTTAATTAAGAAAATTCCCTTTCTAATAAGACCTAAACAATCAAACGGCTGCAGGCCGATAAATACGTAGAACATCTCATCTTGTCAATTTACACGATCTCGTTGCTTAACCGTACGTCTTTTGGCTCCAAACACAAAGATCGTGGGGTCGTATCACCCAGATTTTAATTTTTTTTCATCGCTACTTTTGATTGGTGCAGATTCCTTTTCCTTTACCCACATTTTCCGCTTGGTAAAATTACCTCTTCAATTAGAAAAATACTATAAAATAATTTTTCTTGCGCAACTTATTTTATAAACGAGCTGATCGTCATTTTTGTGTTTCACTAACCTCTTCAGTTTATCAGAATAATAAGAAGTTTCGATATTTAGTAGCTTATCATTAATTGTCAATAGCAGAATAAAAGTAATTAACATTAAGTGTCGTTTAATTCACACATAAATAAGAGAACTAACTTTAGGTAATTTTTGCTTCGTCGAGCATAAAACCCAAGTAATCAAAAGATTTAAATTAATTACTAAAAATACTAAAAAAAGAATTTACAGTACTTATAGGACGATAAGTATATGAAACAATTTATCATTAGAGTTTAGAGACTGCCATAGCTCAGTGGTACAACTTTTGTCTCCCAACACAAAGATCGTAGGGTCAAATCATCCTGATAATAATTTTTTTTTTATCTCCATATTAAATGGTCTGGAAGTTTTTATTTATATAATGTTCTAGGTATGTATATCTGCATTTAAAAAAAAAATTTGCAGCACTCATTAACGCAATAAAAAAAATTTCACAAGGGGATGATTTGACCCTACGATCTTTGTGTTTGGAGGCAAAAGTTGTACCACTAAGCTACAGCAAGATATAGAGTTATATGATGAAACGTTCCTCATACTTATCGGCCAATACTTATGTTTATTGATTTTATTTTTAGCAAATTCAGTTACTTGTATTGATCATTCGAGTTTCATGCCGTCATAAAAATTTCTAAATTCTATTTTTTACTTTATGTGAGTGATTTTCTTGTGACTAAAATGATTGAAAATATGTATAGCGTAAAAAGTTAGATACTATTGTTTCAGATCACCCATATAAAATAGAAAACAGAATTTAAAAATTTTTTTTATGACGGCATGAATCTCGAATGATCAATACAAGTAACTGAATTTGCTAAAAATAAAATCAATAAACATAAGTATAGGCTGATAAGTATAAGGAACGTTTTATCATACAACTCTATAGCTTGCTGTAGCTTAGTGGTACAACTTTCACCTCCAAACACAAAGATAGTAGGGTCGAATCATCCCCATGTGAATTTTTTTTATTGCGACAATGAGTGCTGCAAATTTTTTTTTCAAATGCAGATGTACATACCTAGAACATTGTATAAATAAAAACTTCCTGTCCATTTAATATGGAGCTTAAAAAAAATTAACATCAGGATGATTTGACCCTACGATCTTTGTGTTAGGAGACAAAAATAGTACCACTGAGTTACGACAGTCTCTTAACTCTAATAATGAATTGTTTCATATACTTATCGGCCTATGAGTACTGTCAATTCTATTTTCAGTAATTTATTTACATCTTTTGATTATTTGGGTTTTATGATCGACGAAGCAAAAATTACCTAAAGTTAGTTCTCCTATTTATATGTGAATTAAACGACACTTAATCTTAATTACTTTTATTCTGCAATTGACAATTAATAATGAGCTATTAAATTTCGAAACTTCTAATTATTATGACAAAATGAAAAGGTAAGTGAAAAACAAAAATGACGATCAGCTCGTTTATAAAATAAGTCGCGCAAGAAAATTTATTCTATAGTATTTTTCTAATTGAAGAGGTAATTTTACCAAGCGGAAAATGTGAGAAAAGGAAAAGAAATCTGCACCAATCAAAAGTAGCGATGAAAAAAAATTAAATCTGGGTGATACGACCCCACGTTCTTTGTGTTTGGAGCCAAAAGACATACGGTTAAGCAACGAGATCGTGTAAATTGACATGATGAGATGTTCCACGTATTTATCGGCCTGCAGCCTTTTA
>JAPYYV010000496.1:0-31842 GCA_030522625.1 Copidosoma aretas
TCCCCCTACCCCCTCCCATCCCTTTCCCATCCCTCTCCCAAGTGTCGAGTGCCACAAAAGAAAGGACGTATGACACTATAATATATAAAAAAAAAAAAAGTATAGATTGACAAAACTAGACTTTAAGTAAGTTATAAAATCAATGAGAGATGTAAATGTTTTAGCTTAGGTACAATATAAAGACATTTGTAACGACAATAAAACTTTTAAAATGATAAAGTGTAAATGTATAACGTTTATCATTTTTATAATAAATAATTGCAGGAAGCGGTTAAAAACCATCAAATATTTTGTAAGTTCACTACCTTTTTTTCTTGTACGGCTTTATATCTCTTGATTATGCAAAGCAATATTTAACGGATAATTTTTTATAGTTTCTTGAGACATTTTAGGAGTCACATTGTGCTAAGTATTAGAGGTAGCTTTTAAGTCTTTCATTGTGTCATTAAGAGTTTTATATTCAAAATTATGCTAAACAAAATATAATTCAATGAATAATTAAAATCAGAATATAATTAAAACCAGAAAATACATTTTAGATAGTTGTTTTAGGAAGCATGTAATAATTTCAGTATACTATCACACGTTCAATATTTTTAGAAATTTACTTTGATGACTCTGTGGCATCCCAGCAGTGCGCGCAAGCAGCACGTTTAAGACGAATGCAACGGCTTATACCGCGTGCTATTTTCTAACAAACGCACTGTCGCTCAATAGAGACACTCGGCTCTCGCCGAGCCAACCAATAGTTGCACTGCCTCAGCTGTAGGAATATAGAGAGGAAGAAGAAGTAGACATGTCAGCAGTTTAGTATTGTTATAACAGATAAGTATGTGCCCTTGTAAGAGTCTGACGTTATGACTTCTTCTGTACATAATCAAAGTCAAGTGCTTTTGTAATTGACAGTGTCCCTTCTTGACCTGGTGCTCCTCCTCCCGGTCCCAGTCACGGAGGCACCCGCTTAATGCCCCAAACCTCATGCATGTCTCATTACTCATAGTGGTGACCCCGAGAAAGTGAAAAATCGGAGAGTGATACTTAACATAGTAAATGAGTGCACACATGCTAGCCTGCGAGTCACAGCACGTGGCAGACAGTAAATCGGCTATCTTAGGCCGGGCATGAGCAATCAGCCTCCCGGCAAAGGTCGAGGGCGTGCTGTTTTCGACAGTGACACTCAACGAAGGTCTTTTTAGTGACTCCAAGGCATTGCCAGCCGTTCATTTCAGGACAGTACAGCGATCTTGGATGCCATGCGCTCGCTCAACAGACCAGCTACTGCTCCCATTTTCAGCGGTCCGCCGTCGTTCACGTCATCGTTCTCGTGGCCATTTTTACTGTCCCAGGCGGCACACAATGCAGTCCAGGCTATGTTGCTTCTCAAAAAGAATAAAGCCTTACCTCCTAAGCTATAATCTTCGGACTCTAGTAGCTCAAGCTCCGAGTACGACGACGCAGCCAACAAATCACTGGCAAGTGAAATTCATACTTCTCCGCAACCAACGGACATGGCAACAAAGTGTAACCTGCTGCGTATTTGGCGCAATGCGCCTAAGCCCGGGTTCACCCAAGCAGAGTGCCTGTTGATGTCGAGTAACTTCGACGACAACATTAAATCAACCTGCTCGTCAACGCGTTCGACCAGCCGATGGCCATGGATGTTATGGATGTCATCGACCCTTCGCCGTCCAAACACAAATATAATACGCTAAGGTCCGCCATCTTGTCCCGCACCACGGATTCGTAAGAGAAAATGTTTCGCCAGCTGCTATCAGGTATTTCACCAGCTGATTACAAGCCCTCAGCGCTCTGGCAAAAAAAGAAAAATCTCGCAGGAAACAAAATAACCATTGAGGCCCAAAAAGTTAAATGTCTTGACTTACTGAGTCAAGCAGCCGCTATGCTTTTAAGCATACTTAAAAGAGTCTCGGTGGACGAACTTGCCGGGGCAGCTGACAAGATTCTAAAGACAGGGGACTCAGTAATGGGCATCTCCAAGATTCAGTATTCTTCGTTATCGACGTTATCGACGTATTCGACGTTATCTAGTTATGAAAGTTTTTTTAAATTAGTAAGATACCTTTTACATGGATAAAGTTATTTACATGAAAATTTTTCTACTGTTAAAAGACGAATTAAACTATATTTAAAACCATACCGCTAGTGCCGCCAACTTTTTAAAGCTGAGATGTAACGTTATTACCGAAAAACGGGTATTTTTCACATGAGAACCAATTTTTTTGCACTTTTGGAGCCAATAGCAATAGTTTAATAATGTTATAAAGTCCAACAATTGCATGCACGTGGACATAGCACTTAATAGCTTTGATTTAATTACTTGTAAGGCCTAAAAACCCCTATTTTATTCGAATGAACGTCGAAATCTACAAAAAAAATTTGTGTTTTAGGTAGCCGACTTTTATCGACAATCATTTTCTGTTCCATCGCCAATTTGCAACAAAATGAGCTCTAACGAAGCTTAATTTTTTTATGTTGATCTGTAAAGCGTGACACTGCCTGCGGTCCACTCTGGGAAGAGTTACGTCATACAGATCAAAGGTGCTGAAATCAGCGAAATTCGCCTAAAAACTCAACTTTACACTTTCAATAGCAACTTAATTTTCGATGCAGTTACGATATCTGCTAGAATACTAGCTAAAAATGTTTGAAAAAAGCTTTAATGTAAGCACCAAATGAGCCCAAAAAACCATTAAGGACCAAAATACGGACGATTCAAGTTGATGTTAAAAGTATTAAAAAAATGCTAAAATTAAAACATTTTTACGGCAACTTGGAGTTGCTCGTAACTTTATACCTAGATATCGTATTAAACTCAACTAAATCTGAAGGTCCCTTTTCATGCTGAAACTACAACGCTGAAACTCTCGTGCCATTATTATAACTACATAGTGAACTACGTATTTAAGCGTCACGTTAAGAAGTTGAAACTAATCGAACTTTATAGCGTTATCGCTACAACGCTAAAACTCTCGTATTATTATTATAACTATATAGTGAATTCTGTATTTTTTCATGACGCTTCACTCTCGTGCTATTATTATAACTGAATTGTGAATTCTGTATTTTTGCGTGACGTTTCACTACGAGAGTTTCAGCTTTGTAGCGTTGTAGCTTTAGCATGAAAAGAAACTTTTAAAGTAAAGCTCTTAGCAAGCGCTTCCGCATAGCTGACCCGTAGTAAAAAATTCTAATGGAATAAAACATGGTAAAAATCGTAGCGTCACTATTGTGCGTACAGCTCAATTTCCGATTAAGACACAACATTTGCTAGTCAAGTGTTCAATAGCACTTAAAGACATCTTTTATTTAAGCTCTTGTTAATTCAAAATAGTTTTTGAGAAGGAAAGTTACAAGGGTTTTAAGCCGATGTAATAAAGTTGCTATTAAAAGTGTAAAGGTGAATTTTTAGGCAAATTTCGCTGATTTCAGCACCTTTGTTCTGGATGACGTAACTTTTCCCAGAGTAGACCGCAGGCAGTATCACGCTTTACAGATCAACATGAAAAAATTAAGCTTCATTAGAGCTCATTTCGTTGCGAATTGGCGATGGAACTAGACAATAATTGTCGATAAAAATCGGCTACCAAAAACGCAAATTTTTTTTGTAGATTCGACGTTCATTCGAATAAAATAGGAGTTTTTTGAGGCCTTCCAAGTAGTTAAATCAAAGCTATTAAGTTCTATGTTCACGTAAACGCAAGTGTTTGATCCCATGACATTATTAAACTATTTTAATTGGCTCCAAAAGTACAAAAAAAATAGGTTCTCATGTGAAAAATACCCTTTTCTCGGTAATAACGTTACATCTCAGCTTTAAAAAGTTGGCGGCACTAGCGGTATGGTTTTAAATATAGTTTAATCCGTCTTTTAACAGTAAAAAAAATTTCATATAAAAAAAAGATGTATTTTTCAAGAAATTAGAATTTTTTTAAAATCGGTTTTTTGTTAGATTTTGTATATAACTTTATCTATGTAAAAGGTATCTTACTAATTAAAAAAAATTTGAAAACTCGATAAAATTACTTTCAATTTAAAAAAAAAAATCGTTTAATTTGATGCATTTTTGAATGAATGACGTATATTTTAGCTTATTATCATTTTATAGAGTTTTTAACGTGTCGTTTTAACGTGAACTTTAAATCGTCTCGTAGGCCGCTTACAATTTTTTCAAGCAAAACCCTAAAATACGTATCACTTTTTTTTGTCTGAAAATCGAGAAAATGAGGTTCCAGCTCGATTCGTTGACCACTCCGTAGGTCGCTGCATGAGTTCATATGGATTCTACTAAATACGGAGCGAGAGCTTAGCTCTGCACGACTCCGTGCCCCCCTTACAAGGGAAACTAGTTGAACCTCTTCTGGTCCAGGCGACGGAAGCTCATCCGGGCTTACATTCACGCCTGCAGATTTTCGTTTTACACTCTCGCATATATTTTTTGGTAGAATCTGGCTCCTCAGTCTCTCTGCTGCCCAGGTCCCTGATCAAGCAAGCAGCTAACTAACAGCCGCTCACACTGTATGCAGCCAATCTCGTGCCTATCTTGACTTTCAGCAGGGTCCAGCATACTCTCAACCTTGGCCTGCGCTCCGACCTCCAGGGTGACTTCATTTTGGCTGACGTTCCAGTGGCGATTTTAGACGCTGACTCCCTGGCCCAGCACGGTCTTCTACCGTACTGCAAACGCTGGAAGCTCGTCGACTCCTTCACCAGCCTGGCCTCCAACTGCACTCTCAAAAAAGCGAATCTCCACTCGGTATCCGCTTTGGAGCAGTCCATGGACAGCTTTATAGCTCGTCGCTACGCAGCACCGCTTAACGAGTTTGCTGATCTTTTCGAAACGTCCGGCAGTCCAGTTCAAATGCTAAACCTGCCAGTCAGACACAGTATTATCACCACTGGCCCGCCAGTAGCTGAGCGTTCTAGGAAACTGTCAAGGGAACGTCTGGCAGCAGCCCAAAAAATTTTCAACGAGCTGCTGGAGAAGGGAATCATCCTGCCTTTAAATAGTGAGTGGGTTAGCCCTCTTCATCTCTTGCCCAAAAAGGTTGATTCGTTCCGTGTGACAGGAGACTATCGTCGCCTGAACACTCAAACCGTACCGGATATGTGCCCCCTGCCAGTTATTCACAACCTGCTGCAGAAAAGTCCAGGTAACTTCTTCTCCACAGTAGATGCAGAAAGCCTTCTACTAAATTCCTGCGAAGGAGACGTACACTAAAAAAATGGCAGTAACCACGCATTTTGGCCTGTTTAAGTTCGTCGGAACGTCACTAGGTCTCCGAAACTCGGCACAATACATGCAGAGGACCATCGACTACATCTTTCGCAAGCTGCTTTATGCCAAGGCCTATATTGACGATATTTCCATTACATCTGCATCGCATGAAGATCACCTTTGGCAACTTTTCACAGCCCCTAGGCTAGGACTTTAGCCAAACTTAAAATAAATCGTGGAAAGTGCACCTTCGGTAAGCCCCAAGTTATGTATCTAGACTTCCAAGTGTCAAAAGATTATTTTCAGCCAACAGAAGCCAAGGTCGACGCTATAAAAAGCTTTTCTCAACCGTCCAACGCTTTAGAGCTACGTCGGTTTCAAGGAATGATTAATTACTACAGGCCTTGCATTTCACATGCCGCTAACACCCAGGCTTCGCTACATAAACTGATAAAAGGCCGAATCAAGAAAAGTAAACTTCCCTGGTCACCTGCAACTGACCACGATCTTTAATCGTGTAAGGACTCCATCGTCAAAGCTACTTGCTCTAGTTTTCTGCATCCTACAGCGCCTCTGGCCCTCAGAACCGATGCTTTTGATCCAGCCATTAGAGCAGCGCTAGAACAACAGGAAGCAGATGGCACCTGGCACCCAATAGGATTTGTCTCCAGAAAACCCAACCTTACACAACGCCGCTTACAGCACCTTCGATCGTAAATTGCTTGCATTGATCAGGCAAGTTTCCAAAACGCTCCCATCTCCGCTTTAATTTCGATGCCCATACGTCTCAGCCCAGCAGCCATCGTAGTGGCTCAAGCCTCGGATGCCGAGCTCCCAAGCTTGCACGAGCATTTCAGCCTGCATCTGCAACAGTTAACAATACAAGGGCACTTATTTGGTGCGCCGTGGACCACAACATCGTCAGGCCTCACCTGCCCGCCGAACTACGCCACACAGTTTTCGAAGTGGTTCACAACCTATCTCACCTCGTTGTTAAAGCCACTGTCTGCTTTGTCGCACAAAAATTCGTCTGTTCTGGTATGCGCAAGGAGGTCTCTACCTGTTCCAAAAGCTGTGTAGCCTGTCAAATCTCCATGGTAAGCCGCTACAACAGGTCAGCTCTTGGTCGTTTCACAGAGCCGGACAACAGGTTCGTACACATTCATATCGACCTTATTAAGTTGCCGCTCGTTCAAGGCATGTACTATTGCTTTACTATCATCGACCGATTCTCGTGCTGGCCAATGACAATACCGTTGCCTAATACATAAGCTGACACAGTGGCAAAAGCTCTGAGACACTGAATCAGCGCCCACGGCACTCCGATTCTCATTACGTTGGACAGAGGGGCCCAGTTAGAGGCCAAGCTTTATCAAAAACTAGCCAGAATGATCAACGCTACCAACGTAAAAACCATCTTGTATCATCCCTTATCAAACGGTCTGATCCAGCGCTTTTACCGTACTCTGAAAGCCGCTCTCAAGTACGCCACACTCTCCTGGATTGACGCCTTGCCTACAGTATTTTTGGGCTTAAGAACTACGTAAAAAGAGGACCTAAAAGCATCTCCAGCAGAAATTATTTACGGCACCTCTCTCAGAAATCCAGGCGTTTCACAACGACTACCTCCACCGATGATAGCTCAACGTTTGTGAGAAGCCTACGCCAACTTTTCAAGGCTATCCGACCACTTCCAGGAGCGCATAAATCGCCCCCCGACCTTTTGTATCCAATGAACTAAACAGCTATACATACGTTTTTAAACGTGTCGACAAAATCAAAAAACCGATAAAACCTGAATACAAAGGGCCGCGGCCGCTTCGCATTATCAGGCGCAACGCCTCAAGAACCTTCACCCTGGAGATCGACGGCGAGGAGGAGGTTGTTTCAACAGACCAACTAAAGCCCGCGCATTTGGACTTCTCAGATCCACCCTCCACCACCGAAATCACTCCGGACGCCTTCAACCTGCAACACATTCAGCTACGTTCGCTGACACTCCAAGGTCACTCACTGAAGGTGGAGTAGATGTGGTGTTTTAGCAGTGCGTGTAATCAGCACACTTAAGACGCAAGAAATGGCTTATACCGCGTGCCGTTTTCTAACAAACATGCTGTCGCCCAATAAAGACACTTGGCTCTCGCTGAGTCAACCAATAGTCGCGCCCGCACTGCCTCAGCTGCAGAAGAAGAGAGGGAAAGAAAAAGTAGCCGTGTCAGCAGTTTCGTATTGTTATAACAAATAAGTCCGTGCCCTCGTAAGAGTCGGTCGTGATGACTATTTGTTTACTAAAATAAATTCAAGTGCTTTCGTAATCGAGTGTCCTTTCTCTACCTGGTGTTCTTCCTCCCGGTCCCGGTCACGGAGGCACGCCTTTAATGCCCCGAGCCTTATTCACGTAATATTCCCCATAGTATTATAAGGGTTAGTGGATCGGCGAGTGGAGCGCGCAGGGAGCAAAGTTCCACCAGTATAAATAAATAAATATATACATATATATATATATATATATATATATATATATTTCTATACTAGGAGGACTACGCCTTCTGCATGCTCCAACCTCTACATTTAAATATGTTTATCCTTTCACCTGAATATACTATGCATTAACTAATTCTTCATTACATACATGCATGCACACATGAAAAACTAAAATGAACACTTTGAAATTCGTTTGGAAATTGTATGAATGTAGTTAATACTGCAGCGGTGCATATTGAGTTTTATCTTTTCTATCATATCCAAGTGAGTCAACTATTTAAATTTAAATAGAAAGACCGCGTGCGCGCATAACATACGCCACGCAACCGCTATAGCGCGGAGGTAGGAGAAATAAGCAACCTATAAGAGAAAGTACGGAGCGTGCGTATAAAGGCAAGCTGCGGCACCGAACGAGTCAGTCTACCTTCAGGAGCTTACACCCGCTTATCGCGGAGATATCGGGTCTTCCATTCATCGTAACGATTTGTGTACTACAAACTCTTGTTTCTTCTTTGTGACCTGGTACCTAGGATCTTCCCGGAGTCTACCCAGTGCGACGCAAAGTAGAACACCGCCAAGTCAAATCCGAGAAAGAAAGAGAGAGTGAGAGAGAAGAAGTGTCCTGGACAATCGATACTACCCGTGACGAGAGTGAGCCTAGCAGATACCCGGGAGAAAATGTGAGCATATTCGTTAACCGGTACCACCTGGGAAGTTCAGCTTCTATGCTCCCTAAGTATCCTTGACCCTCTGGCGGAACAGAGATTACGTGTCTCAGGCGAAGACACTCTAGGAGATTTCCGGGTATTTCCGGACACCCCAGAGACCCTAAGATACGACCTGTTTTGAAAAGAGAGTTCCTGTGTAGAGAAGTAACCCAAATATGTTTATTACGCGATTTCTTGGCAGACCGTATAAGCGAGGAGTTCCGATGAATTAGAAAGATTCAGAAATATTTATTGGTCGGTGAAGTAGAAAGTTAGTACAGGAATTTCTGGGAATTGATGAAGTAAAAAAACTCTCTGTGAATTAATTAATTTAATCCTTTAAAGGAGTGTAGAAATCTCCAGCGGTTGGCAAGATCGAGAACATTGATTGATACATATTCCGTAGCATAGAAAATTTTGCTTAGCGGACATACTTATTTTGATTATCTTTTGTTTCTTTCTATAAATATGTGTGGATTATATCACTATTCCAAATGAAATGAGAATTTTGGATAATGAATTTGGTTTAGAAAATAGACTAGTAAGATAGTATACATACAAATAGTTAAGTTTGTACTAGATTAAGGGAAAATAAAAAAATAAAGAATTATTTATTTTGTTATAAAGGAATCTCTGAACGCTTATTCAAATAAAACCCTACTTTTTTCCGATAACACGCAGGTCTAATTTATTCGTTTTTCTTTTCGTTTTTTTAGCATAATTGAATGAACAAAAAGAATAATTATTATTTCATAATGCCATGAAAGTACAAGAGAGAGTAAGATACATTTAGTAACCGCGACAATCAATAAAGAGATCTTTACCTATAGATTACAGTCATATGTCTGTAATTAGGAAAAGATCCGACAAGCGAACTATAAATCAAGATTAGAATACATCAGTAGTATTAAGTCGACGTCAATACATTTCTTTTGTGTTGGGCCATGAATCTGCCCTCCAACATACAGTCGAATTCCATAGCTGTGTGTTGGGTCTCGATTTGGGGTATTCCGCAGTATTTCCTTTTCTTATTTATAACCACCCATCCGCGAAGAAACAACCTAAAAAAGGACGCTGTAAAATAGTTATTGGGATATTGGAATTAAAACACAATAAATAAGTTGGAAGGTTTTGAAAATAATTGTTACTAATCTAATATTAATGAATGACTGTCATCGGTATGTAATCTAAAAACTGATATAATTATGTACAGAATTTCAAAAGAGTTAATAGCATTGCAGAAACAGTTTAGTGCTCTTTTTTTGGTCATTTTTTAGATTTTACAATTAATTATAAGTATGCATTCTTCCGGCAACAACTTTTCTAAATTTTTACCCTACATTGGCTAAGCGAAAATTGGAATATGTAAAATATCTAAAAAAATAGAAATTAAACGATGAATGTTCAAAAATATTTGATATAATAGATATATTTTAATAGAATGTGTTATTCCCACCTTGCACAACGAGTACATATATTTTTAAACACCTAAAATTTGGATCAAATAAAAATATGAACAAATACATATTTAAAGTATTTATCATGCGACGTAAAATTGTTTTGATGAATCTGACGATTATATTTATATTAATTTAACGGTATAAAGTCCAAATTGTATATATAAAGGTCTACCACTTTATTAACTTATTTGAACATTGGCACTGTTTTGATGTTAATAAATACTTAGAGTGTATCTGATACTCTATTTAATAATACATAATTAGTAAGAACAAAATTGTCACAATATAATGATTAAGCATACATTATAACTGGTTATAAAGTTAGACGAAGAATCTTGATAAAAAAAATACCTTAAATACTGGAAATACACCTTTGTTACAAATAATTTAAATAAAATAAATCGATATCGAGGCTAATAATTCGATAAAGTAGGTCCTTATATAAAAACTACCAATTCTCATGGTCGATTGTACGATGCTTTATCTAGATGCAAGACTTAAGATGGTATTTTTGTGCTAAATGAAAATAAAAATAATATAAAAGTTAAAAATGTCGTTTGAAAAGAAATTTGTCAATGATAAATTGACTGATTTCATTGTTTTGTATGAATACAAAAATTGATTTGTATGTCAATGGATAAATCTTATAGTTTAATGATGATACATTTTATAAAATATAAAACGAAATGGCAATAACGAGTTATGATACACATGTTTTTCTTTATTTTTATTACTACATGACATTATATAATAACTTTTCCAAACTGCCAAAGAAAAAAATAGACGGACTTTATACTTACTAATAATCCTAAGTTTGAATCAAAATCAATTTTGTCATATTTTTCCTGTTGTTTTAATTTTTTCATTTATTAGTAATTAAAAAGTTCTCGGTACCCTGATTTTTTATGCTTACTATTATTTCAAAGCTATGTAAAATTCTTAATCATTGCATAGATTTATATAACATGATATAAATACGTGTATTAATTAAAACTTGACATGGTCAGAAGATAATAGTAACCGTGTAAGTCTTGCTACAGGAAGTCAGTAGTCCCAAATAGAGACACACGGATCAAAAAAATATATTAAATTATCATAATATATAGAGGGCGAAAAAATGTTTTGAAACTATAATCTAATCCTTTGATCGAAGACAGGTCAATTAAATGTAATATCTCATACACAAGAATAAAGAATTTTCAGAACTTACAGTGTGACAGCACATGGCCCCGATAGATCAGCTGGAAAGAGCATCTGTCCGGTAAACGGAAGATCGTGTGTTCAAACCACACTTGGGGATGATTTTTTTCATTCTTAGTTAACGTTTGTATTAATGTAAAATTTATCAATTGATATCCGCTTGTAAGAAAAACATAGTGCATATAGTGTATTAAAGTGACACACACCAGTGTACACACTTTAGCCTGGCGACATGATAAAGAGCATATAATAATTATTGTCTATGTACGATTTATTTTCACTTGCCCCAAAAGATCAAGAAAATTTATTAAATTAATATAATACATGGAAGTCAAAATAATGTTTTTAAAAATTATAAAATTTTAGCTACATGTTATTATTTACCTTTATTGAATAAAATATGTGGTCAGGGGACACTCACGTTCCCATACGGGCTGCGGAACCAGCAGTCGTTCAGCCACCGTCCCTCCGTTCATTTATAGAGAGAGAAAGAGAGAGTGAAAGATGGTATCAGATTTAAATATGTATATATATAAATATGTATATGTATATATATAAATATGTATAAAACTTTAAATACCTTGTCATGGATTTATTTATCTATTATATCTGTATAATAACTATTTATGATTTCATGATGTATGATATTAACGATTTTCGGTGTAAAAATTAGCTAGTAAGTACTTTAGCTAGATTACTTTAACAATCTGCTCCAACTAATTAATCTGCACTTGATAAGCGGTGGTGAGCTACCAAACCAAAGCGTCGCGCAGAGGCAATAAATAAGATAAGACCCCGCAGGAAGTTTTGGTTTCACAACTAGGGTAAGCGAGGATTTGCATTTCCTCGAAGAGCAATACGTGCTAACCAGATATTTCTGACTTTATACTTGCTTCGGTTGTATTTCGACATTTAATTCAAATCTCAACAAGTCACGAAGTACCAAGTCAGCATTGTTCAGGGACGACTTTGATTCCCTAGTAAAACTATAAATATAATATTTTTATTTAAATCTTTTTCCTGAACATTGTACTATTTCTTAATTGATATTATAACATTTTATCTTTTAATTAGAAAGTTAAAGTTGTCCCTTAACACTACATATTTTTTAACAAAACCTTTTCAATAAAAAATAATAACACATTATCTAATTCAATATTATCTAATGATTAAGTATTAATAAACGTGATAACTTTTTTTGTTTTTTGTAGAAAACGCATCAAATTTATGATGATTAATTAATGATTTTTATTAAAAAATTTCTTTTTGAACAAAAATGTATACTTCTTAATTATTTTCTCTATCAATTTTATTAAATATTCTATTTTTATTTGTGCATCTTAATAATGCAACATAACGACCGTGAGAGAATAAAGGTTTTTTCAAGTATCGACATACTTTCTCAAAGCTTTGACCTTAAGATTCATGTATAGTCATAGCAAATGCTAAAACCAAAGTAAATTGCTTTCTGTATAAAATTCAAAGGCAGTGAAGATGTATTATCAGTATATAAAGTTATTTTTGGTATAAAAATTTTATTTTTAATTTTTATTCCAGTTATTACTACACCTTTAATATTGTATTTTAATAATTTAGTGATTCACAATCGTCTCCTATTGCACAATTAACCATCACAATGACTTGAATTTCTTATTAACATTACTATTATTCCAATTTTTTAATTACGTTCATTAGGTGGTAGGCTTTTACAAATACAGTTTAAAATTCCTATTGGAACATTAATATAAATATTATCATCAGAATAATTCACACCTTTATTAGTTGCACGATGGATGCTATAATAAGTCTTTATTTCTCCTTAAATTCCATTCAAAATTTTATTATTCAAAAAATACTTGTGCTCGTTATTAGAAGTTGGAATAACACTATTTATTGAACAACTATTTTTTTGACTAAATATTTTTGAACATTCATCTTTTGCTATCCATTCTTAAGAGGTAAGTGCATATTATCGTATTAAAATTTTTTTGGACTTTGTTAATTTACAACACACTTTGAACAATTAAAGTTTGAATCTTAAGGTTATAATTTTCTCTGCGAAGCCATAAAACTTTTAAACTTTCGATAAATGTTATGAAAAAGTAGACAATCTTGGGGACGTCAATAAATTTTTTGTGCCTGGTTCGCTGAGTATTCTTAGAGTACTGGCGAGTTGAATGTGACTCCGTGATAAGCGCTCAAAGATTACTGTAGGTACGGCCTTGCCGCAACGGAGCCCGCTTAATAAAATGGCTATATCAGTATCTTTCAATGTCTTATAATTTATTCCGTTGTATGTTTTTATATCTGTAAATGAAGTAACTCCTTTAAGTTTAATTAACATTAATTTGAAATAAAAATGTTCATGATCTTTCAGAGAACCAATGTTTAATCTTCCAATGTCAGTATTTTTGATGGCGTTTTCTCTTTTCTCCCAATCTTTCAATTTATCATTAAATATATAGTTTCCCGGAATATTTACCTACTTTAATAATTTTGCAAAATTATTTGGTTCATTCAATTGAAACCAAGCTGTAATATATGTTTTCCAATTTTCTAAATAACTTTTAATTATGTTTTCGTAAAAAATTATTTTTTGTTTGTTTGATTACCTTAATTTGTTTCATAATCTTAATTTTCTTGTACAAATTTGAGCCCTATAAGAATGATCATTTCATAACGATCTTTAAAAATCCATCTTATTTACAGTATTTTAGAAATAAACGAATGTTTAAAATAAAAAAAAAACTTAAAAATTAAATATTTCATTTATAGATAGAATCTTAATACGAGGTGTTGACGCGCGCAGCGCGCAGAGGGTGCATCCCCACTAGTATATGTATACTATTAGGGCTTTGCCCCCTGCGCGCTCTGCACCCCCAATAACAAATAATGATTCTTACTATTTCTACACAAAAGCTATTTTATTGTTTTGTTGGTTATTGTTTTCTTTTCAAATTATAACATAAATTTAACCACTTTGTAACAACATATCTCAGGTTCCATATTTTTGTATTGTCTTTTAAAAATGATTTTCTTATGAATTAATTTTATTCTACGCAGAACATAATACTTA
This sequence comes from Copidosoma aretas, assembly GCA_030522625.1. Lineage (NCBI taxonomy): Eukaryota > Metazoa > Arthropoda > Insecta > Hymenoptera > Encyrtidae > Copidosoma > Copidosoma aretas. The sequence goes on from JAPYYV010000496.1 coordinate 14,164, forward strand.
TTTTATAATAATACAAAACCCATAAATATATTTTAAACTCTTTGACGATTTGATAAACATGTTACAAACGTTTTGAATTTTTTAAAATGTTTTTTTGATAAAAGTTTAATTGTAACTTAATCAAAACTTTGTATTGGTAATCTTATAGGTTGTAGGTTATTAGTTACGAGTTATTCAGTCATTAACTAACTTGCTCACATTGGAGTTGTGTCATTAGTTTACATGTTATTTTTTATGAATTATGTTTGTAAAAAATGTACTGTAAGATTATTTGCCTACTGTAGACTGACTATTATGACGAGAAGATGGATCAGACTGAGGCCAAAAGTTATAGTCAAATTTACAAGTTTTATAAGGATCAGTTAAGTTGTCTGTAAGATATTTCAAAAATATCTTAACTTCCTTCTGAAAGCGCTATCCTCATTCGTTTATAACTTTCGGCCTTAGGCAGCTTATTTCTGGTGTGTTCATAAAATTATTAGTGGGAGTTTTTTTCTTTTTTAATAAATGTCTACATACCTGATTATCATGTGACAATAAATCTTAAACCAATTTTTTATTATTGAATCAATTCAGTGACTTTATCATGTAACTTCCTTCACCTGGAGAGCCTATGTTATAATATAAGCTTATGTATTCAAAAAAGTTACATTACAGCAACTCAGTACACCAAGAGTCTACTTACCTATGTTAATTTTAACTAGAATATCTTAAAAGATTTATAAATAACAGACATCACCTGGCATAAAGTTTTGAGTAAGTCTAAAAAGTCCAGAACAACTTTATCACTACATAGATATACTTAAACGATAAAAATCATATGATAATGAAGATATTTAATAACCTGCAGCGCGAAATGCTCTAATATGTTAATGCATTACTTTTAAAAGTTTTAAAAGGAATATATTAGTCTTGTTAGAAGTTTTTGTTGAGCAGTTTTTTTTAAACTATAACAACGTCTCTTTTTTGCGAGTTTAGCCTAAAATTCCCATGTGGAAGAGTCTAACTTAAAAGCTTCATATCTTCAAAACAGCATGGGAAATCGTCACTAAATTTCGACCAGTAATGTTTAGCGATATTACGAAGTAATCACGAATGTTTAGAACATTTATGTCGTAAGTCGATTTTTGGACCAACTATGTTAAGTAGATTCGCAAGTTCTATATGCTATTTCTTTCGTGCTCGCAGGTATAAATTAGATCTGTACAGACTTTTTTGGTTTCAGAACCTCGACGAATCCCATAAAACATCGGTACAGGCAGTCAAGCGTGTTGGGTTACCAGGGATTAGGTGGTTGAGATATATTTCATTTTATTATGGAAACGCACTTCATATGCTCGACATACCATAGATATATTTAGCGTTGTTAAGGGCTGTAGGGCTTTGGGTGAGAGATGTTATACCACAAATGTGGGGGCTGTGAACAAGCTTAACCATTTCAATCACAAAAAAAACAATACATTTTTTGGCCTAATAAATATTCAGTAACATCTTATTTTAGTATACGTATTAAAGGGTATTTTATTTATTTTTTTTACTTATTATTTAGTCAAAAGTGTGAGATTAATTCAGCGTAAAAACAAAAACAAAAAATCCGTTGCAGAACCGTATATTTTATAGTTTTATTCAGAAACTTTAAGTATATACTTTCATCTTGAGGACCTTAACTTTGTAGGAGTACTTGTTTATATAAATACAGAGCATTAGTTCGCTGGAAAGGCTACAGTTGGATATGCATTAGGTTAGCTGCCGCGGTTATCCTTGTGTAAGGTTTGGATACATTTTCAGACAGTCTAGCTCTAAACACTTTAACTTCTTCTTAAACGGACAAAATGTCCAAGTTTCTGCCCGAATTGTGTTTTTTAAAAACAAAGGTTTTTAATAACTTCTTTGATTTTATAAATTAATATGATATTGAGTACTCGTGCCCTACTCTACTTAAAATCTGCTTTAGTCTGGAGTACCAGTAGTGTTTAAAGTTTGATTTTGAGGTGTCACTGAGTTTAGCTGATCTAACATTTTTCTCAGATTGTATGTTGAGTCTGTTTTTGTAATTATAATCTAGAAATAAATGACACTTTTCACAGTACGTGATTCCAAACTAGTAGGTCCTGTTCTGAGTCTCATAACGTAGCCAGGTATGCAGTGGTTTATACGGAGAAGCTATTTGTAGAACAGTATATGAATTTTGTATTGAATGTAAGCTAGACTACGTACGTTAGATCTATAAAGCACAGCTTAAAGAACTGAAAAGATTTACCGATGTGTCATAGCTAGTGTTTTTTCCTACGATTGAAATTTACCATATTTCTTTCGTTGCAACTTTTTCCTTACACTTAGCGTCGTCTAACGCAGGTTTAAAAAATCCTAAGGACGAGAAGTCCACCCTTAGGTAGATCAATTTCTTCACTCTTGCAAGTAGCACGCTGCTAACTATTATTTTTTTATCATTGATCTACCTTCTTCGTTGAATAGAATTACCACAGTTTTCTGTTAAATGACCTTTAGTTTATTGTGGTCGCAGTATTTCTCCAGGGTATTTAATTTGCTACACATATCAATATTGCTGTTCTATACTAGTGTAAGATCATTTATAAAGAGAAGCTACTGATAAACTTATCAATGTTTGCATGACCATTATTTTTAAAGCATGAAGCAATGTCGTTGATAAGAGTAAAGAAAAGCAGGAGACTCAAAGAGTCACCTTGTAGAACACCTTGCTTTACTTCGATTAAATCAGTTCGAGTGGATCCCTTCAGCGTAATTCTTATACTGGACTACAGGTATAAATTCTGCGGGACTTTGATTATGTCTGAGCTCATTCCAACCTGATAGAGAGTTATCCATAATTTTTTGTGGTCAACAGAGTCAAATGCTCTTCTAAAATCTGCAATAGCTGCAAATAGTTGTCATTTTGGTTTCGACTGCACTGTCACTGGTTTTGGTAAAAAGGTAAATATGTTGTCGTCGCAGGATCTGCCCCGTCTAAAGCCTGCTTGATATTCCGAGAGTAAATCGACTGAATCGCACCAGTGAGAAAGACGATTTCCAATCACAGTTTTAAGAATTTTAAGTGTGGCATTCATTAAAGTGATCCCTCTGTAGTTTGCTGGTCTTGGCAATCCCCTATCTTGAAGCGGAGGCTGACTTTAGAAGTAGACCAGCTCTCTAGAACTTCACCTGAGTTCATTACAGATAACTTGAGGATTCATTCTTGAAACACTTTATTCTTTTTCACACTTAAAAGTGCACCGAGGGAAAAATGCTACTAACCTACGCAATGAGTATAGTCTTGGAGCAGCCGTAGCTAAGTTGGCTAAGGCGCAAGTCTTGGTTGGCTACGGTACGGCTGGTCAAGTGAGGCTTGGGTTCGAATCCCGGTCGAGTCAACTCGGAAATTTTTTATTAATAAATCAATGAATCAATTGATAACATTCGTTATTACATCAATAAATTTGTATTTACCATCATTAATATTGAAATAAAACCAACTTAACGTAATCAAAATGATACATGTGTGGCATTCATATGTTTTTATTACAGTTTTTTGTCATCATTTTTAGTCTTGATTAAAACTATATTAAGCTAGTCGTTGATTGCTCCAAGATTATTAGTAAAAATATTTAAATGCAAATCCACAAAATGTCTTTTAAGGAGATATTGCAGCTTAATTAGGTATCTGTAATCTCGCAAAAGTTTATGAGCTTTAGTAAAACAGTCTTATGCTTTTACAACCAAATATGCAATGGTGGAAAATGGAATTGATTTATATCAACTAAATTTATTTAAATACACTTTTTTTCCACCAATGTTATTATTTTGCTTTATCAAGTCTTTTCTTCGCACAATGTTCTTCTCTTTCTCGAACACGCCACTCTTACTCTTTAATACCCTGTATTTCTTCTTTGTAATATTCTCTCCTCTAACAAAGTAGATATTTTAAGGGTCTTTCGAAACCAAAGATTTAATAAAGATGAAAATTATACATGAAGTAAAAATACAGATTTTTAAACATTAACATTCTCTTTACAAATATCTTTAATGTGCAAAACCGGTTGCCTTCATATCGACAGTGTTATTAAGATGTAAGTAGCGGTTGATTTTTATAGCAAATGCATCTCATCAACGGATTCACCTAGTAGGCACGTTATTATTCATCAAGAGGAATTAGCTGATGTTACTTTTTCATTATATAACAGAAATTTATCTGAATATACGAAAGGGCATTTTTGCTCTGAAATATTAAATATCAGCGTTAGAAATGTATACCACTTCAAAATATTTATCATAAGGCACGGTTTTAAAATATGCAGCACTTGCCAGTTCACTACAAAGATCTACTTGCCAAGGTTTCACGTTCTTAAAGGTCTTTTTTATGGGATACTTTGTATTTTTTTTATGCTGCTTTTACCAAGATTTTTCGTAAGTTCCGTTTCTCTGTCTGCTCCCACCTCTATTTGTGTTTCATGGATGTTCTCCAATAACTTTGAAAATATTGTATAAAATGTATGAATGAAACCGTAGAAGAGTTGTGAGAAAACCCTCACCATTCTTATTACAATTCAATCACAACTTGAAAAATATGATGTCAAATAATTAAGTATCGAAAATTGTAAATAAATCACTATTTAATACTAGTAAATAATGGAATTTATACACAGGTGCTTGTTTCTTTAGTCTACCTTACCGACAGCGTGTTGCAAATTATACTTATGAAGTATGATTAGGTACTAAACAAATTTTAACCGTTAATTTCTGTATCGTAGTGAAACATTAGTACACGACTAAAATGCTCGTGATTCAAACAGTTTTACTAGCGCTCTTAAATTTTTCCGAGCAGCAAATATGACTCCGAGTAATTGCATTTGTTCTACTAGCCAGTGATCTTTTTCGTTAAAGTATAATGATACCGCTGAAATATAACACAATCTAGTTTCTTATCGATGTCGCTAAAACTTTGATATAGTGCGTATTATTTACTGCGCATGAAAAACAAACTCAATATTGTGATACTCTCGGTTCCTACACTGCTACTGCTTCGTATAATACGACCGACAAGGCTTTAAACTGTGATTAGTTCTCATGAAACACCTGTTTAAAAAGTTTGACAGAACTAGTAGATTGATGTGTAGGTAGAAATACTACTATGTATACGTGTTTGTTCAAAATTTCCATAATTCACTTAACGAATTAGCTCATATTTTCTCCAGTTCAGATTTTAAAGAGAATTTTCTACTTTATAACATTAACGTTCTCGTTTGAAATCTGACTTAAGATAATTATTGTGAAAGCTCATTTTATAATTGTTTGCCAGCTCTACTTACTGTTGTCAGATTTCTCAAGTTACTCATAAAGGCCCTAGTAGAAATTTAAGCATTTTGGCTGGTCAACCAAGTAGTTCTTACCAAGTTTAAATCGCTAGTTCTTACTTGTACTTTGATGATAAACTGGGTAAGAACTCGGAAATGAATCGTTAACAGTCACAAGTACACGTAACCTAAAACTTTACGCCGAACGGTACAAAGAACAAAGAGTCGATACGTACAAAACAGTAATTGTGAGGTGACAAAAACATTCTGAATCATGTAAACTTTGCAACAGTCAAGATATTTTTTTTTATTTCAACAAAAGTTGCAGTATTCGGCTTGTATTTCTAGCCTGTATCAATGGGTGAAAGAGAAAGTAAGACAGACAAAGAGGCTGAGTGAGCAAACAGCTATGTCATGTCTTGCTGAGCTTTTTGACGAGCTTATCGCTAGTACATCGGTATACAATGAAGTAAAATTTACCAGGTTGTTGGTCGATAAACTCGTCATTTAAAGATATTATTGTAAAGCGCCAGCCATAAAATGTCGTTGATTTGCTACCAAGGGATTGTATATTTTTCTAATTCTGAACATGAAATGTAAAACCTCTCTTCTGTTTCAGGTCTGAAGTATTTACATTCTGCTAGGATTTTACATCGAGATATAAAGCCAGGAAATCTTCTGGTAAATAGTAACTGCGTTTTAAAGGTAAGAATTTTGTTATTATTTTCAATAACAGAAAACTTTTTGAAATATGCATAACCGTTCCCTAAAATTTATCAAGTAAATAATAAATCAGTTATTATTGTTAAAGTTTAAGTAGGAATGTGTTTTGTTTTTATTTTGTTTTACCAAAAAATTCAACTGCCACCAGAAAGCTGGTGAATTCTTAGTTTATCGATTGCAAGCGTATACAAACTGGCTCAACTGCATACTACAACTATCAGTTAAAATATTTTTTGGCAATATTGCGATGGAAACACTATTCAATAATCGGCTAAACTGATCGATAAGGCTTGCTAGTAATGTTATCTATGGACAAATATGATAAATATTTTCAATTTCCTGCTATCATGTGAGAGCTACATTGAATAATATATACAGAGAGAGTCAAACAATATGATAGAGTAGTTCATAGAAGTTGGTAGATACACAAAGAATTAACTTATTCAAGATCTAGGCCCTTAAATATTAAGGATATTCCTCCAATGTATCTCCATAGAGGTTTACTGGTAACTTTGGTTTATTAAGTGACGTGGTAGTGCCATGCTGGCACATATGAAAACCACACTAGCGTGCAGCCGCGATACTATTATACTTATTTGTTGGCCTATCGAGACCTTAAGTATCTTACAGTCAAATGTCCGGTCCAAAATGGTTACGTTTTCATCAAACGCGAGAATTTGTAGCTAGAAATCGCCTGATGCTGTTTAAATTTTTTATCGTCAGTCTTTAGTACTATCCATCAAAGAGACAGAGATACAGGCCCATTCATCCTCTTTTTCTCTGCTTGTAAAAGAAAGCAAGGGGGAAGACGATCAAAGAGAGAGTCAGCATCGAAGCTATATAAGCGGCAGGCAGTGCATTGCTTCGGCAACATGATAAACATATTCATGTACAGTTATCATTTCTAACCATAAAAGAAGGACATAAATGGCGTGTCTAATTTTCAGAGGTAGATGATTATTGTCGTTTTCTCTTTCTCTGTATACACGATTATTTCACTTTCGTCATCGCCTCGTGTCGATATGTACTTTTATTCTGTGGTCTAACTCATGCAAATAAATACATAAAAAAAGTTATGATTCCATTAAATAAAATTGCTATAGATCTATCGTGACATATTATAAATGTATTTTTCTCATTCGTTTAATGTTGTATTTTTTGGCATGGGGGGTTAGCGTGCCCCCAGTAGTGTATATATTCACTTACAATTCGATTAAATATAGTCAATATATGAAATGAGCTTACTGATTTATCAAATAATTGTTACTGGGATAATGACTCTAATTAGTACTTGAAGTTAATATTAATACATATGTGTATGTATATAATATTAACGGAATCATTATTATTAAAGAAACAGTTATGCGTCTTTTTTGTTATTTTTGATTATTTTGGAATCAATTATGGATATAAGTTTATAATAAAATATCATTTTGGAATTCTTTCTTAATATTTGTAAATGTGGATTTTCTATTTTATTATATTTTCGTTTTTTATATAGATTTTTATATACTTTCTTATTTCTTTTTTTTATAACTATTGAACATTATTATCCTCTTGTATAAGTAATAACATTATTTTCAATAGAGTAACCTATATAATTGATCAAACATTCAACAACATGCTAGAATTTCTTTTTACATTCCCATAATATTATAATGTATAACGCGAAACATATTTTTGAACCATAAATCTTGACTGTTATGCCTTATTTAACTGAATAAATATCTTATATTTTAACATAAATCATCTACCTCCTGCATATCTCTCAATTTTTTTTAATCCTATATCTCTGAATGATATTATTAATATTTTATTTGTTCTTTTTTTCTCTTTACATAGCAATGTTTGCTTTATATATTTTTTTTTTTTAATTGCAGAATTGCTAGTCTATTTCTTAAAAACTTCTAAACTCACCTATATCTTTTTGTTTTTACTTTGTTTTTCTCTCTCTGACTTTTTTTTAATTTTTTTTTTTTTTACGGTTGATAGAGTGGTCAATTACCATATAGTTTTTCTGTATGTTCTGATTGACAAAAGTCTTCCTTTCCTTTGTGATACTATCTTTAATTTTGTCAAGTTTATTTTTCTTTGTTGCTCTTTTTATAAATCCTATCTTTTTCCAATTCTCTCCTTTTTTATATACAACTTTAACTTCTTTGCCTATTGTGTATGATTTTTATTGATTAAGTTGGTTTATTCTTCGATTAGGCATACATAAGGCCACTTGCTCTTGTCCATTTTTGTTATGTACAAAAAGTAAATCTATTCCCTTTCTCTCATGCCCATTTCTAGGCTAACTTTATTTCTCACATATATCATGGTTTGTTTGCATTTAAACTAATCATGAGATTTGTAAATGTAAATCTATTTTTTCCTTTTTTCTTTCCTTTTTTTCCCCAAATCTATGGCTACCTTGCTCGCCTTCAGCTTCCGTGTATATCCTTTTGTCTTTGCATCTAAACTCAAATCTTATTTTGAATCAGCCTTATATTCTTTCTACATAAATTTTGTCTTTTTTGTAGGCAAGTCTTAGCTATGTATGTGCAAAAGAATTTAATTATTTAGTCCATGAAAAATAATATTTAATTTAAACTTTCTACGTCAGCTCTTTTGCTTAAGCCTAAAACTGCTTTGACTGCCCATTGCACCCTACCTGCCGTTTTTTGATTGCTACGATAATTTTTTGTTAAAAACCACACTCCTGGGTCCATATCCTCGTTTAAAACTTCCAATGCCTCTGATTTAAATTGAAACAGATCTGTTTTTATCTTTTCTCATTCTTAAACATTAGGATTTTTTTTGTACTTATTTCCAGTATATATTTTGTACTATATTTATCTAAGTCTTTCTGCATGGGTTTTTTTGCTTTAAGTAGGCTTAAAACATACATCAAAGTACCTTAAAAACGGATGAAATTGAAATCTATGATTAATAAGTATGCATTCTACCCCTGTGCAAAATTTTGGCATGGGTTGCTGCGGAAAATTTTTAGTAAAACACGTTACAAGTGAGCGTCTTATACATAGGCTCTTATTAAGACTGGCACTGTTTTTACCGGCAATTACATCATAAATTTCTCAAATCACCTTAAACATTAACAAAAAACTAGTGACATACGGTTCATATAACGTTCGTTCAATTAAACATAAGAAAGATATAGGTTGCTGCGGATTTTATTTAGATATTTTCTCATGAAGTATAGGCACAGTAGGAAATGTAAAGGTTATTAGGCTAGAGCGTCGTCTGCAAAACGCGTCCCATATGTATGGCTATGGTTATGACTATACCTATATATATTGTTAACTATATATGGTGTGTTGAGCCTCCTTAAATTGCTGGGTTCCTAAAACGACGTCGTTAGATAATTTAAGACAGTTAATTTTGAGTTTGCCTATTGGTACACCTCCTACATTATTTTACATCCACTAAGCGTGTATATTCTCTTTAAATAAACTTAAAATTACCAAGCTACATGGGCACGCTTACCCTACTACTTTCTTTTTTTGAAACAAATTTGTTTGCCCCCAACTGTAATTATCTCTTTTTTTTTACATTTTTAGATTCTTGTCAACATTTTAATCATTTTTATACTTATTTCTCTCATATACAATTGACCCAGAACATTTTTCTATTAATGTTATCCAATTTTGTTTTAAAGACTTCAAAAACAGCATATAATTTATTGCCTATTTCCCCTACTTTATTCTCAATTTAACTATTTAGTACAAAAATATGGCACCTTGTTCTTCTTTTTGCTCCAATTCCAGCCTGATGCTCCTTTATTATTTTACACTCCTTTACCTATTTTTCTACTTTTTCAACAATTATAATTCCTAATATCTTGAATGCTACACTTAAAAACGCTTCTGTAGTTGCACACTTCTGTAGTTTTAATGTCCTTCTACTCCTTCCGTGCCTTATGAATTTGATAGATTTTTGCTATTTCCCACTCTTCGATAGTATGTGTGTTAGTCTATAAGCTATAAACTATGTTTTTGAATTCAATCATCTAAAATATTGGCAGATTATTGAAAGAGTTTTCCATGATTCTGTCTTTTTCTGTGTCTTTTTATTTTTTAGGTCAACATTGCTTGAACTTAATCTTTTTTGTTTTAAAAGCTTACGAGGTGTACAAATTATTGATTTTTACCTGCAAGAAAACTTAAATCAGTTATTATCAAAGGGCCGTAACGGGATACATTTTTATCTCACTCCTGATGTATTGAGTTATAACGAGACGGTAAAATATGCAATAAATACTGTTATAAGCCTTTGAATCAATTCATCAATAAAGATACTACTCATATCGCAAAATCATTCAATTTGATGACTTTACTCGGACAATTATGCTTATGAATTTGTGTAATAATAATAAAAAAAATTTTTTTTGGTGACCAAATGTGGCTCTACTCTATAACCTGCATTTCATCGTATTTTTTTAGCTGATATATTTTTATAACAAAATTAGCTCAAATCGAATATAATAAACTGACTCCCCTCTAGTTACATTTTTTAACAGATGTACTAAACAAAAAAAATTGTTGTATCCATAATAAGTTTATCCTGCTCTACTATTTAACATGAGCTTAATATATTCATTGCTATAGTATCTTTAACTGAAATGTTTCAACCACGTAGAGAAGTAAATTTGTTATGAATAAAAGGTATGTATACATAAAAATCTTAAAACATATTTTTACACTTTTTGGTGGCCATATTAAGTAATGCATGAGCGCTACGAGGTAAGTTTGTAAACCAGACGAAGACTCGAGCAACCGCGCTATTTACTCGGGAATCGCACACTCGAATTTTTATATCGTGAAAAAAATTATTTCTATTGATGCACATTTAATAATTTGGTACAATTCTACATCGCTCAGGCTGAAGTAAACCTTTATCAAGAATAGTGACAAGAAATTTGCAAAAACACGGAAAATAAAAAATTTTTATTATAAAAGGCTCAAATCAAGACGTACAACTTTTATGCCTCTTGTAAAAATGACAACGTCCCACTTCGTAAAAATACGTGAAATTAGTATTCTTACTAAATTTTTTGTAGTTATACTACAACTATTGTAATTCTGCTATACTGAGCATTGAAAAACTACGATTAGCATTAAAAATAATGAGATCTATGCTGGACGTAGTAATTTAAGTATAGCAGTAATGTTTTTTTTACAGTCATGATAATAAACTTAGGATTGTTCATACTGAAAATTTACAAAGCCTTTAGTAAAGTCCGAAATTGTGTAATTTGCTTAAAAACGTTATTTTTTTGAGTCTTAAGCAGATGTGATAGGTGCAAGACAGTGTTTTAAGTTAAGCGCAATAATCTTATCAATTCAATAAAGTATTTAGCTTGTTAGTATCTCTCACCTTTGTTTTGAAAAAAAATTTGTCCAAATCGGTGGGGTAGAGATAGAGTTATTTCATTCATGGAAAAAAATGTGCCTTTTTATACATTTTTTAAGACTTTTTGGCGGACATACTAAATTTACTATTATCACATGGACTTACAATGCTCTTTATGATTACGAAGCAATTGAATGAATAATTGTTACTGGGTAATTAAATTTTTTTTTTAATATTTTGTTTCTTATCCATTAAATAATAAAGAGAAAATACCTGAGAGGCCCAGATTAGAAACCTAGCCTCCAAATTTTTTTAAAACCCGTATTTTTAAGATAACTTGCGAACGTCAACAGATATAGAAATAAAACTTTTATCAAATTTTAATTGATTGAAAAGAACCTCGGGGAAAATTATGTGGTCGCAAAAAAATAAGAACCTAACCTACAAATTTCCGTTGAACCTTATTATTCAAAATATATCACGACCGCCAACAGATGGAAAATTGTTTTTTTTTAAATACTTTCTTTATTATTCCATAGAGAATTCATAAATTGTATCTGGAAAGCCCACAACGAAAATCTCACGTACAGCTTTTCTTACAATCTCGATTTCTGAAATACCTCATGGGTATCAGCAGATATAGTAATAAAATTTTTGTTAATAGACTTATTGATCCAATAGGAAATCGAGAAAAATATTGTAGTCGCAAGAAAATGAGAACCTATCCTCCAAAATTTTGTTCAAATTAACATTTTTTAGATACCCCGTGAACGTCAACAGACACAGTAATAAGATTTTTCTTAATTTATTCATTGATTCAATAGCAAATCGAGAAAAATTAGTAGGAGGCAGAAAATGTATACCTCACCTTTGTTGTAAGTTCTTAAGTTTTTTAAATTTTCTTTAACCCTTAATTTTTTTCAATTACTTGTTAAAGCCAACAGACAGGAAAATACATTTTTTGTTTTACAATTACTTTAATACACAGTTGAGAGGAAATTTTTTGATTGCAAAAAAAATACAACCTATTTATTTTAATTGAATCTAATATAATTAAATATGTGTTAAGCATTTATAGATACAAAGTTTATGAATTGCATTTTTTTTTCATTTTAACAGAAAATATATGACATTATCAAAGAAGCCGAAAACTAATACCTAGCATTACATCTTTTTATTACACCTGAATTTCGTTGAAATCTTGTAAAATCCAACAAATATAGAAATAAATTTCTTCTGTTTTCATTGAATCAAATATTCAATTGTTAATATAATATAAAGAACGCTAAATTGATAAAATCTCAGCAACAAATTCGTATTAAGTTTCACTCTTATAAATATTATGCTAATTTTACCATTAAGAAAAGTAAATGCGTTGTCCTGTCAGTTTATTGAAAATCTAAGTAAAATTTTTAGTATTTGACATAAAAAACTGCAATTTTTCGTAACTCTTTTAAATTGTATAACAATAATTTAAATTTTACGGTAGTTTTTATCAGATTTTTATAAAACTATAACTATTCAACGTTTTCTAGGGAGCAGACTGATTAAATACGTGTTCATAAATTTATTCATACTCACTAATTTACATTGAATTTTACAAATTACAATTAACAATAACTAATTATTTCGTTCGCAACAACTTATTTTATGTTCTCCAAGACTGTGTACTTTCTGCTATTCAGATTATAAATATTTTTTTTTTCAGTAGAAGACAACTAATCTTAATTAAGACAATACGATTTTTAAATTTTTTTTCATAGTGAAATGATTTTTTTATAAAACTAGCAATAAATCAGTAACTAAATAAATGTAAAACAATAAAATTGGCTTCCCAAGATGCTGGCGACAATTTAAATACAGATTAATCGCTATATTCTAACGCAATGAATGCTACTATATTTGCATTTAAAGTGTCACTAAAGATACTCATATGATAATGAGACACAGTTCCGATGCAGTGGATATCTCCAATGCACTAATCATCCTGATTGTTGAGGGTGCGAGTTTAGAGAAACACGCAAATGCAGAAAGATTTGCAAAGCAGACTATGTGCCTTGTAATTTACAAGTTTTACTTTTATAACGTGGAATTGTAGAATATGATTTAGTACACGTTTTTTCATGAGGAAAGAATGGGTACGGTACAAACATAAAACACTCTTAAATGGGATGAAAAAAGGGCAGTAGTAAAAAATTTCATTTTAAAGCGTGCCGTTCAATATAATTTGATTAAAATAAGATTCTACGGGAGGTACGTACTTTTTTTATTCCTACCTAATCCATAACCTAGAATACAATGTGTGCCCCCTACAATATATTGTACAGCGTAGTAAGAAGCGCGTAGGCTAATTTTGTTTGAAGCACCTAAGTTATTATTTTTTTCTTTATTAAGTAAGAAGAGCATCGGGTATTTTGGTTTAAAGCACTTGAAATTCTTAGTTTTTCATTTGTTAATTAAGAAGCGCGTTGGGTAATTGAGTCTTAAGTGCTTGGGATCCTTGTTTTTTTATTTTCTAACAAAGTTGCGCGTCAGGTCATATGGATTGAAGTGCTCAGGATTCTTGTTTTTAATTTTTAAATAAAGTTGCGCGTCGGGTAATATGGTTGGAAGTGCTTGGGGTTATTGTTTTTATATGTTTAGTAAGCTACGCGTAGGGTAATTTGGTTCAAAGCGTTTAAGTTATTATTTTTTTATTTATTCATCAAGAAGGGTGTTGGGTAATATGGTTTGAAGAACTTTTGATTGTAAGCTTCTTATTTGTTAATTAAGAAGTTCGTCGGGTAATTTGATTTTAAGTACTTGGGATATTGCTCGTAGAATTTCAGAATTAGCTAATGATTTTAATTAACGCGCTTGATTGTGCGACCAATGCAAGTGCACGGTAACACCAATAAATCTGGCAAATAATCAAAGCATGTTACACATCTCTAGCAGCATCAGCACAAGTACGGTTTACAGAATACAATTTATATATGAATTACGTTATGTCTCAGATGTTTGCAAAATATATAGTAAACATTTATTAAGGGTGCCCCATTGCCCAAGACCACAAGGAATACAGATGTCTATTCTACGTGGATTGTATTTTAATCCGATGTAAGTTCTACGTTTAGTCCACGAAAATTAAATTAAGATTCAACGTTTAATCTAAGTGGGATCTACGTGTAATGCAAGAAAAATTTAATTCACCTATCACTATTATTGTATTATCTACTTATTTTTCTATTACTCTAAGTATGGAAGCTAACACAGTCCTACGACAAGTATTCCACATCGAATTCATGTAGATCAGTCCATGTATTTTATAACTTTTACTGTACTTTAAAGTTACTTGTATTTTTTTAATGCTTATATATTCTATACATCGATAATCTTGTAGATGAATTCATTATCATAGGTATATATTAAAGAATAAATGTTTATATTTTATTATAGATAAAGAGGTAAAACTTTAGTTTATTTCCCATATAACTTGTAAAGATTTTTCATAAATTGAAAAAAAATTCATAGGCCCTATTTTTTTGCAAAATATGTAAAAGAACATGAAGAATTTCATTTTAATGATTTTGTCAAAGTCCTTCTGTGATTATTCGTTGCATTAAGTGAAAAAAGAGCATATGTTTTTCTGTATGTTTGTGCTGAATTAAGGTTGGAATAACCATTTGTATGTTACGTATTTTCATTTTGGCACTTTTACTGATTTATGATGATTCGCTAGTAAATTTAAAAAAATTCCTTCTCCTATCTGTTGGTGTTTTTAAGTTACACCAAAAAATGGGGTTTTAATTAAAAAGTGTAGGTTAGGTCTTTTTTTTATGATACTTTCTTATCATTCACTCATAAATTTAAAAGAAAATAAAAAATACTAATTTTTTGTATGTCGGCGTTCGTGAGATATTCTCAAAACGAACATTTATTAAAAATTTGTAAGTTAGGTTATAACTTTCTGCCTTCTCAGTATTTTTCCCCGAATTTCTATTAAATCAATAGGTAAACTGACAAAAATTTTATTTCTATATCTGTTGACGTTCAAAGGCTATCTTAAAAATGAGGATGAATCATCAGCAAAAGAAGCTATAATAAGCCCATAAAAAGCGCGCGTGGCACTCTTTAAGATGAGAATATATTTTTTTATGAATTCAACAAGCCAAAAAAAATTGTTATATGAAGCTGACAGAGATTTTGTAATGTTCTGTCATGCAGGCACTACTAGGTGTACTCAGCACTAAAATGGTTTTTGATATTTTTTTGAATTCAATTTTTAAACAGTATTTGTATTCTGTTGATCATTAGATAGATTTATATAATTCGATAATATTTTAGCCACAAGATAGTTGTATTACGAATATCAATGTTTGTAATAAGTCCTAGTTATTCGTTCTATTGTCTTTGAAAAGAAAGTATACATTTTTAACAATATTTTTGTACTATTCGGGTAAGAAAAAAAGAAATTTGGAGGTAACATAGAAAAAAAGCAGGAAGCATCATATGTAATGCTTACTTATCTTTTTTTATTTATTTATTATTTGCTTGTTACGTAAAATTTTTTTTCTTCTTCGCTTTTCTCGTATATCATTTTTTTCTAGGGTGAACACCGGCACCCTGGCAGCAGGCACAATGACTTTCCTTTATCCTCGCTCTCTCTCTCAGACCGTGGAGTGGAAGGAGGTCCTCGACTCCTTAAGGGCTCCCTACAGGCCCCCTCTATCAACCGGAAGCCCAGAAGCTGCTCCAGGCACACCTCGTACGTAGAGATCGGCTCCGTGAGTCCCACAGACACGGGCCAATCTTTGACCTCGTGAGCCCGTTGGACGGTCGCTGAACGTGAAACAGAAAAAAAAATTAGAGAAGAGATAACAAATGTCAAGCATACAGAAGAATAAATAAGTTACCTGCAGGACGGGGCAATAATCAAGAGGGTTGTCCCCCCCGAACGAAGTCTAGGTCGACCACCACCACTAGGAAGGTACCGTGGCAGGTATACCCGATCGGCACGGCGTAGCCGGTCCCATCTTCGAGGAGACGGCAGAGCTGCCGCAACACCTACCCGTCGAATGGGACTCGCGGGGAGCTGCGATCATGAAAGACGACCATGAAGGTCACCCTTAACGGGCAAGACACCTTGAGGGTGCCGACGCCCCCACGATAGGGATAGAGTCGCACGGGGAGCGGCGACGCCCCAGTTGGCCAACCCACCGGACATAGTTGCCGCGAAACCCCAAAAAATTTGTACGGGTCCACGAAGAGTCGGGACCCCAGCTTATATATATATATATATATATACTAGTGGGGCTTCGCCCCCTGCACGCTCCGCGTGCCAACCCCCATATTTTGATGAGTGTCAAAAAAGTTTTCTTTTAATAAAAATTTTATGACATCTTTTAACAAAAACTGTTGGGTTCGACAGGAGGTACGAACTGTATTATAGAGTATAAGAAAAAAAGTTTGGTAAAGATCCGTTGTCTGAAACTGGGAAAAATCGAACTTTGACTTTAGAGTGGTACAAAAGTGACAGGTGCGGAAGTGACATTTCGAGCTTTGGATTACTATTGCTGCTCGTAGACGTAGCATGAACGATTTTCCGCTCTTTAAGCGTCTGTTTTCAATAAATAACACAAGAAAAAAAAATGTTGCTCACCTGCACGAGTAACTGAGCGGTGGGCTCAGGGCGATATAGAAGTGACCAAAATTTTTGGACACCCAAAAATAAAAAATTAAAATCTGTAACAATTAAAGTGGTTGGAACTTTTCACTGCTTTGGCTTGTGCGTTTATTTTATTTTTATACAAGATTCGAAAAGTGACCACTAAAAGGCGTTACCGAGTACAATCACGTAGTTTTTAAAGTGATTTTTGTTACTATCGACATTTCAGTGCAAATAGTGGGACACTGAGTCTGTGATAAAAACTTTTTCTTACTGATTTAAAATGAATGTTATAAAATATTATTAAAATGATAAATTGTGTTGACTTGTCTAGGTTTTGACCATCTGGTGAATCTATTTTGTTGTTGACATGACTGTTCATCATTTTTGTGACTGATGTTTGTGCGTCTACGTCCACAAAGTTTCTGTGAACTATGTGCTCACACTTACACTACATGTAAGTATAAGTAGATTTCTCAGTTGATATATTTATTGTATGTTCTGTAACAAATATGTTTTTTATTAAAAACCAAAAATACAAATTAAATTTTGTTATTGTCAATTTGAAAAAATGCAATGAAAAATATATATCTAAAGTAATGTAATGTTTAAGGTTTACTCATGCTTAATTTTTAATCTAATCTT
>JAPYYV010000497.1:0-31814 GCA_030522625.1 Copidosoma aretas
AATATTTGTCTTGTCTCAACATTTACAGTCGACAAAAGTATTATTGGTGTTTAAATTTTAAATGGTCTATTGGGGGGAGGGTCATGATGCTGGCTTCGGCAATATGCCAGTTTTCCTTGATTTCCATTTAATCCTACAGACGAGCTATGTCATTCTCGCCATCGCAAAATAATGTGAAGCGTATCAGTGCGAGTTTGAGTTGATCTATTGTGTTCGTCTGTGGCGCAGATCGCTAGCAAGCCACACTGAAGAGTCCAAGTTGGCGATCTGGGACGAAACGAATCTTCTCCTTCCCTTCGATTTCTCTCCTTTTTATTTTTGGCTCCGAGCTTCTAAAATGAAGCCGCCAAGTACGAATTTCAACAAGCGTTGAACTTGATTTGTATGGAGCAGCGCGTATACATGTGTGGGTGTAATTTTAAGAAAAAATTACGCACACACATACGTTAAATTAAAAATAGTATTAATGTTTATTTATTAATTTGACTGTAAGACCGATATAAATATTTGTCTTGTAACAACTATGTAAGTTTGGTTTAGCATTATTCAAAAGATAAGAGTGCTGCTCTGTGTTTATGCAAACAACTGCTTGACATAGTTACTTGAGATCTTTGAGATTTACATATGTAACTTGGTATCTGATCGTATTTGATCGTATTTTGGATCGTATTTAATCGTATTTGATCGTATTTGATCGTATGTTTTCGTATTTGTTCGTATTTTAAATAAATTAGATAGCACGGATTTTAAATTTAGTATACAATATGAATTTTGAATTTAGAATATACAATCTATAGAAAAAAAAGTGATGGGGCACGTGGTGAACCCTCTTTATTTGCTTTGTGATTGGCTCGTATGCCTTTTTCTATTTCAGAAAGCTGACCTATAATTCAACAAAGAAGGTTCCATTAGAGTTGTTTAGGATAATTTATAGAGAGTTTGAGACGAGTGCTTTGATCATTGGGCTATTTATACTATACTTAAACCAACTAGCTTAAAAAAAAAATTAAATCTAACAATAATGTTCGTAAAATATATATTCAATTCATCAACAATCAAAAACAATGGTGTAGCCAGTCTAATATTCAAGTCCAACATGTAGTATGTACTTAGACATTTCGTTATTGCTAAAATATCTCACATAGTTTGTTATATGCCTATTTTTCATGGTTTTACGCTATATTTTTTTTGATAAAAAAAATCATTATGACTGTAAAAGATGACGTCTCTTGGATGTGACCTTATCGATGCTAGCTTCTCGTACTTTCTGCAATGTAGAAGAGGTAGGTAAAGTTTTCTTTAATGAGTAGTGCCCTCATGTAAAAGTATGTTTCTGGTAAGGAATCAGTTAGCGTTTATCGTCATGAGAGCTGAGAGCGATCTTTTGAGCTCGTTCGGTACATAGTATATGCAGTCGTGAGCGGATATTGTGTTGTTCACGCACAACTGTTATATCTTTACAAAGACAGTAAATATAGTCGTCAAAGCTAATATCTTCTTTAACGGTATATGTTTTCGTAACTTTTGCCTTCTTTTTAGGCTTCTTATCTTTTTGTCTGACAGAGAACATTTTGTTAAGGAGTCCAATGAACTGCAACATAATGCGACCGTTGCACTCGTCTTTTATTAGTTTAATTACCTTTTTATTCTTCAACTTTGTACCAAACAGATTGTCTGCAGGATAGTCTGACGTGTCGAACTTATGGCTGTCTTCATCATCTTATTTATACCTACGGCATGGATATCGTAAGTAAGGCTAACAGTGTCTGTGTGTGAAGAAGCTTAGATTTATCTCCTACACATTTTCTCATGTACTCATAGTAAAACCGATACACGAGTAACTTGGATAGGTCAAGAACGCATAGCTCTATGTACATAGTCTTCTTACATATAGTAATTTCGGTTCGTGACAGCTGTATAGCCTCTAGACTTTTATCAACGATGGAACAACTATGTAAGTTTGGTTTAGCATTACTCGAAAGAATAAAGTGCTGCTCTGTGTTTATGCAAACAACTGCTTTATACAGTTACTTGAGATCTTTGAGATTCACATATGTACTTTGTTATCTGATCGTATTCAATCGTATTTTAGATCGTATTTAATCGTATTTGATCGCGTTTGATCGTATGTGATTGTATTTGTTCGTATTTTGATTAAATTTGATCGTATTTTGAACTTATTTTGATCGTTTTTTATCGTATTTTGATTGTATTTTGATCGTATTCGATCGTTTTATGATCGTATTTTAATCGTATTTTGATCATATTAGATCGTATTTAATCGTATTTAAATGTATTTTGATCGAATTTTGATCGTAATTAATCGTATTTTGATCGTATTTGATCGTATTTTGATCGTCTTTTGATCGTATTTGTTAGTATTCAATTTCGTGTGATCGCCTCCTTGATGCTATTTGATTTTATTGCATCATATTTTGATAGCATCTTGTGATGTTTTTAGTCCTTTTATAAAATAAATAGATTTAAATTAATATATGCAGACAGCATTTTTAAGTTCTCAAATGATGTAGTTTATCTCTTTTGCGCACATCATATTATCCACCGGCTGGTTAGTAATAAGTGTTCGGAGGTGGTCTACTGAAACGTGAGGATCTTTTCATCCATCAAATCCATAATTTTTATTGCCATTTAGTGTATTATCCGACAGATCGTCTTTACTCGAGTGCAAAGATGATACTTTAGCTTTCTGAAACATGTTTTTCGGTTGTAAGGTTTGTTCAACCCTTAAGGATTTTTTCGCTTTTATATCCAAGAATGGATAAGCATTAGGCTGTTGCTGATCAAAAATATTATAATTATCTAGAATTGGCCATTATAGATCAACTGATCGGCTGCTGATATCATTACGACCCTTGCTTTCATGTTTTTGTAATGACATATGAGGAATTGACTAACAATAATTACCACATTTCTTAATTAATAATCCATTAGTGAGATTTTTACTCTGCTGGTTATCTGATTCGTTAGGATATACTTTCCGCAAAATTGGATGTTGTACGTCCTTTACTTTTTGTATCACATACTTTTTTAATTGCATTTAAGGTACCATATTACGATGGTCTTGTTTTGATTATAGTTTTTCTTTCTCAATACCTGCTTCCTTTTCGTTTATATCGATATCTAATGAATCTTGGACATGATTGTTTACAGTGTGGCGGACTAGTTTATTATCTTCAGACACTACACGACTTGGACATTTTCTGGTTTTGTTTTCCATACATCTCCAATATGTTTTTCTCTTCATAGTATAATCCTTATGATAAACGATCTTCCTATAAATAAGGCGATCTTTGCCCATAGAGCTCTTATCGTACTGCAAACTTATACTTGTCTCATTGTGATCTGTGCGATGACTTAATAGCAACTGACCGTACATACAACCAGAACGTTATTTTATACTTTTTTTAGTCCTGACTGTGTAAATTGGTGTGACTCAAATTGTTACGTGATCAAACAATGCAGACTTATTTAGTACTCTACTATTAATTTTTTTTAAACCAGGGCATCGGATTTATTGTTTTAGAGACTTAAACAAATAATATCTAACGACTATAGCTGTTTTGAGGGAACAAGGTGAGTATGAATAAATTTAACGTATATGAATAAATGTCCACGCACAGCGAAGCCTAGTTTATTACTTGGTATCAAACATTACAGATACGCTAGTACAGCAAGCTTGAGTTGTGAAAGTAAATATAGTCAAGGATGATTATGTCATAGACATCCAAGGTTTTCTTGACGCATCGCGACAGTTTTTAACAAAAGATGTGGCAGTAGTGTCTTTTATGAGCCCTGTGATTATTCAATGGATTGCGCGTCTTCCTTGCAATTTTTCTATCGAACCTGACGATGTTCGTAGGGAAAATGATCGGTAGTCGACGCGAGAGCATGGGCTTTGCTGGTTCGAAGGTGATCGTTCTATCAGGTGCATTACGATTTTAAACAATTATCTTTTTTATGTAATTCAAGGACATCATGAATGACCAATAAACACTGATCTCTCGAAAGTGTAAATGTATTGTTTATGGCACTACTCATACATTTAATAAAAATAATTTTTTATAAACATAGTGATGTTCATTTCACCTAATATTTAGTCAATAATGCCTTTGTTTACACTTGAATGTGGGCTTTAAACCATTCCCGGCTGTTACGGTATATGTATTGAACGCATTTGATTAATACACTCTTAACACTTATTCTATATCCTTCATGATATACCCAACTATATCATTTCAGACTTCTTTTAATATTTTAACCCTTTGTCTGTTTAAGCGTGACACTACCTTCACAAGCACCATCACTTTGACTAAATATTCTTATTTCAACGGCTTCATCGTCAAATGATATTTAATATTCGAGTCGAAAACATAAGAGGTCATATTGTGCCAAAACTAGATGCGTTGAATATGTCATAAGAGACGATTGCGAGTTATAAGGATGTTGAAATTACGTTTCCGTACAGAGTGTCAAATAGTGGAATATCGAGAATCTCGGGCTACCTGAGTCTCCATTGATATCGTAGTTATATTTAAATGTTAAGTGCTGTAAAACATCCTGTTGCTTAGATGATATTTCTCATTTTATCGTTTAATATAAAGCTACAGTGCGTAAGATA
Organism: Copidosoma aretas; assembly: GCA_030522625.1. Taxonomy (NCBI): domain Eukaryota; kingdom Metazoa; phylum Arthropoda; class Insecta; order Hymenoptera; family Encyrtidae; genus Copidosoma; species Copidosoma aretas. Next base: position 4,640 of record JAPYYV010000497.1, read on the forward strand.
ATTTGTTTTTTTTTTACCGAGCTTATATATTTGAGTCGTCAGTTTACATGTTCCAATCAGGGGTGGAGGGAGGTAGTCAACCTATCACATGCTTTTAAATATTATTTCATGCTGCTTTTTTTCACTGTTCTGTCGCGGTAGAGGTGATGATGATAAAAAATCCTATCTTACCGACTCATTGAGTGAGTACATGCAATTCAGTGTGGTTTGTATCGTTCGCTTGGTCATTTGACAGTTTCGTTAAAAGTCCTTCTGTCGATATGGCTCTGAGTGCAAACGGTGCATCGCAGGTTTGTCTAATAAGAGTAGTGCTGTAAAGTATATTGGTCATAGCATTGCACTACCTAACCTATTTGCAGTCATAACATACTCTCTTATTAGATCGAATACATAGGGGTCGCTGTTGGTCTGGCACCGTTAGACGGATCCTACAAGATAGTTTTAAAACTGTGCAGTTCATGACTTCCGCTAAAATATGTGACGCATGACAAAAATAGCTTGGAGCTGTTGTGTTTGCTTGTAGACGAGGTTACGTTATATATTAGAGAATCGTTAAATATATTTAAGGGTAAACTGTATCATCAAATTCATATGTAATTTTTTCAAAGATGAATTCAGTTTTTTGAAAAAGGTAAAATGAAAAATATTCTATCCAACTCTAATTTGTTAAGCCATTTTATAATTATGACATCGGGGCAATAGCTGAGCATGTACACTGTTATATGTCTGCATTTATCTTAACAATTAAGGAATTCAATTTTATGATATTGTAGAAATTAAGTCATTTTTGAATGTGTGCTGTAGCTTAAAATTTGTTCGACGAATTTCTCGCTGAATGGTGACTAATTTTACTTATGTTTTTATAACACCTCGTGTAACATTTTTGTTCACCGCAAGTATAATATATCTAAAACTTAGGAATGAAAATTATACAGCTAAACTGAACACTTGATTACGATTTCTTCTCACATCTCGTAAATCTCCCCTAGAGCTTGGAGTCGATGAGAGTTGCACTGTTCCCAACCACATACAACCCGTCCTAATATCCTGCCTCTCTTGATCGCCCCAACAACGTCCTCCGCAATGACTCGTCTACAGAAATATTTACCACCGCCCTCTTTGAATCGCTCTCTTGCCCTTGCCTCAACAACATCCTTTGCGATGACGTAGATACCTTGCCGTTGTCTCTCGGAACTTAAGTCGACAAAGCCCTGCATCATTCGCTACCCCTGTATTAAGGTAGTTGTATCCCTACTACGCTAGTCAGAAGCAGATTTGACTTAGATTCGACAGTGTGGTATGCCTTCTATCTCTTTCGCACTTGTGTGAAGACATAACCTTCAGCAGTTCTTACGATGGTCATTATTGTATTCGTTGTATCACAAATACCCTTAAGTTATTTTATAAAATTCAATAAGATCATCGGATATTTTTGTAACATACAAAAAAATTTCGTCAAAAGTTCATCATTTTTTCGTATGATGAACGTCATTTAAGTACATGAAAAGGCATTTCTCCATAAGCATTTATGTTCAAGTATCAAAAATATAAACACTTATATTTTGCCACCTAAGAACCCTAGTCTCACAAAAATTTAATGGAGTACTTATTAGATATTATTTTAGCTATGTGCAAAGTTACATAAAGATCTCATCATTATTTCAATTTGGGATACAACTACCTTAAGACGGACCAGGCGCAGTGATGCGAACGCGCGTATAGCTAGCGACTCGCATCACTTGATACGTGCATACACATCCACTAATACAAACCTTACGCCAGAATATTATAATGCGTAAGAGAGAAGAAGGATAAGCATCATGTTAGTCGTGCCGAGTGTTGTACACAACAAGCTTGCCTCTGCTAATCATATCTCTCGCTTCAAATAAAAACAAAATTGTTTCGAGTAAGAAGGCATAGAAGGACCGCGTCAAAGATGAGAAAATACCTACGCTAATAAGAGAGTGGGTGTCCCGAGCAGTACGGGGAATCGGAGTCGATGAGAGTTGCGCTGTTCCCAACTGCATACAACCCGTCCTAATATTCTCTCTCTTTTCCTCTCTCTTGCCCGCCTTGACAACATCCTCCGCGATGACGTAGAAACCGTTGACGCCACCTCTCAACACTTAATTCGACGAAGTCAGCATCATTCGATACGCGTATTGATAAGACAGACCAGGCATAGTATTACTTACTCCAAGTGTTTTACACAACGTGCTCGCGCTTGCCTCAGATGAGTGTAACAAGTAATACATTAGAGAGAGAAAGTGCATCATACTTCTGGGGAGTGCGTCTAAAGCGTATTCAATGATAATTATACAGTTGTATTAACAAATGTTTGGACCTCGGACTTCACGCATGCGGGTAGGGCAGACACCATATGTTGATAATGTAGCTGAGCTACTTACCTTCAGTTCGCGCTCTCGAGAATCCGGAGGGAGCTTATGCTACAGCACGGGCTCAATCACACATGGGGATCTGAAGTATATCTGTCGGAGTATGCAGGCCGAAGTAAGCGTCTGCTCGTTTAATAGCACGAGGTTTACCACGGTCGATAATACTGCTTGTTGATCGAGTTGAGCCGATACAGTAGGGCTAATCCGGCACTTGTATGGAAACCTGAGTAGGAGTCCGTGCTGTAGTACAGGAAATCCCGGCTGCCTGGTAGGGGTAATAGGGCACTATTAGGGCTGCCGGAAAACTCCACCAGAACCGGCCTAGCTACACTAATTTTTGCCCTCCCAACTTCAAAATTTGCTGGATTGTAGTTTAAAACTTGCTCTTTTTAATTAGGTAAGAAAAAAGAATTTAGAAAAAATACATTTTTTTGCTGTATGAAATGCATTGAACCGCTTTCCACTTTAATTGTAACTTTCTTTGTGAAAAAAATGTCTAATCGAAAATCATTAGGAAGAGCAGATCAAAATCTATCGACTTATGTTTATTTTTTTTTAACGACTTATCTTCCTTTGTAAGCGAGTTTATCAGAGCGTGTTTCGCTAGAAAAATGCACCGCACGCGCATAGTGGCCGTAGCTAAATTGAACTGCTTTCATGCGCTCTTATTATTTCAGCTTTATCGACCAGGTTTGATCGGCGGATTTTTTAATAGTAAATCAAAGATCATCTGCCTCAAGCAGTCCTATTATATACAGGCCTTAGTGATTCCTTTCGGCCCGTTAACTTAAATTCCAAACGCTATCTTTTTAGGCAAAATGTTTTATCAATACATACAAACATGATTCTAAGATAGGCCAGTATATACTCACATAGGCACTGAGTTCGATGAAATTTACCTATTCACCTTATTTTCAAACGCAAAGCGTGTAGCCACAATACTTAACAGGAACTGATATATTTTGAATATCTCTGATTTGAATAAACATGGAATTAAAATGAATTTTTTTCAAATTTATAACAAGCAGATTTAAGTAATCGAATAAACATTATTGCTTGGACGTAAAAAGCACCTCGACTCCGGCGTGAAACTGGGGAACTTTTTTTTTCCAGGAATGCGTGCTACTACTTTTGCCGCCAAGATCTTGGTGATTCCCTCCGTCTTAAGGAGGAAAATCTGAAATTCTATCTTTTCAGCTAAAGCGTTCTATCTATATGTACAAACACAAGTGTAAGATACGCCCATATATAAGCTTACATACAACTAGTCCAAAGGCATGTAACACATAGAACTATCTTTCGCTTTGGCTGAAACCATAGCATTTAGAATTTGACTTGATGGGATTAGGAAAATTACCAGGACCTCGGTGGCACAAGTGCAAACATACTTTCCTGGTGAGAAGAGGTTCCTCAGTTCGACTTCGGTGTTAAAATTTTTTTTTATTCCATCAACAATTTTTATTCGGCAACTCGAATTCGCTTGGCATGAATTAAGATAAAATTTATTAATATGATCATCAAAATTAGAGCTATTTTAAATATATTAATTTATATTACGTATGGACGCTAAGCGCTGTACATTGAAAAATACATTTGTTCGGTAAGTGCTTTTGGACTTGTTGTACATGTGATTATAAATTGATCTATCATAGAATCATGTTTCTATGTACAAATTGAACTTGTTTGCTGTAAAGATAGCGTTTAGAATTTGAATTTATTGGCCGAAGGGAATTACCAAGGCCTTGGTGGTGCAAGAGGTGTCGTGCTCATCTGGGGAGAAGAAGTTCCTCAGTTCTACTCCAGTGTTAAATTTTTTTTTTATCTCATTCACAATTTATATTCGGCTACTTGATTTTGCTGAAAGAAATTCATTACAATTTGATGTTTATTAATATCAGAGCTACAGGAAATATTGAAATTTCTATGACGTATGGAAGCCACGCACTGTAGGTTAAAAATATAATTGATAGATAAATACCATTAGGCTCGTTGTATGTATGATCATAGATTAACGTATATTAGAATATCTTTGCATGCATAAATAGAACTCTTTAGCTGAGAATATAGTATTTTAAATGTGACTTGATAACACGAAGGGATCCACCAAGGCCTCGGTAGTGCAAGTGATAGCGTGTGTTCCTGGCAAGAAGGTGTTCTCCGGTATGACTTCGGGGTCCAGGTGCCTTTTATGTCTTATCAATACTTTTATTTTAAATACTTGAATTTGCTTGGAATCATTTAAAAAAAATTCTCGAAATTTGATAGTTGATAAAATTAGAGCTATTAAAAATATAGTAATTTTAATCACGTATAGAAGCTACACACTGTACGTTGAAAGAATGTTTGATAGCTAAATGCCATCAAACTCGTTGTATGTGTGATTAGAATTTATAGAAATAGTTGTATCATTTTATTTATCACGTAAAGAAATAATTTTTTCTATTTTTCTAGTTTGTCAATTAATTAAAAATATTATTTTTATGTTGGATACATAGTTGGACTATTTTTATTTTCTTGTAGTACGCAGAGCACCCAGAAAGGATGACAGTTTGACTATCTCACCTCCTAATAAATAAGTTTACTGTACTTGTAGCATATGTAGTACGCAATATGTCATGTGTAATATGTAATACGCCCATTGTTTTTACTCAAATGAATATAATTTATACTCGTATTGGTTGTATTAGTGTATGCTTTAATCTGTGGGTGAGTGTGTGACTGCGCAGTGGTAGGCTGTAGGCTCTCTGGTGTTAAATCGTAGTATGCACAGGGAGTAATAAGTTTCTTTGTAGTCACGTGCATACGTATTGTAGTTAATTATCAATCATTAAACAATAAATTGCATTTATTGTTAGAATACCAGAGTCTGCGTAAGTACATTCATTTGGTTACTGTAAGTATACAAGTAACAGTTTATGGGCCGAGCACTTTTACATTCGTTTAAGTTGTGCATGGTAACTTGGCCATTTAAAAAAGTTTGTTTCTTTTGGCTCAGGAAATTGTTTACAGATACTTATATGTACAGTATAGTGCTGCAACAGTAAAGAATATTCTAGAACGACGTGTTTTCAACAAGGAGCAAGAATTAACATATGCTCTGAACGTGGATTGTTTCTATTTTAGAAAGTACGACCAAATGCGTTTTAAATAAATGGCTAAGGAGATAATCTGCTCTAAACGCGTACAACTCTTTAAACCCTTACAATACAAGTGAATCAGACATCTATCGTATGCCAGTGTTTAAAATAACGCACGACTCTGTAATATGGCGATGTATACGATCGAAAAGTTATGTGGCCGAGAAAATTATCGTACGTGGGTGCAAGAAAATGTGAAGCTCCTCGGTTAGACTCCGGGTTCGAGGTGTCTTTTTGTCTCATAATTAATTTTATTTTTAATACGTGAATATCAGAGCTATTCGAAATATAGCAATTTCTATCGCTTATAAAGGCTGCGCACTGCACTTTAAAAACTAAGTTTGATAGGTAAATGCCATTGGACTCTTTGTACATGTGATTATATCCTAGTATATCCTAGAATCATGTTTGTATGTCATATGATTTCTAGATATACATTTTTTTATAACATACGCAACATGATTATTTTAAACAAGAACAAGTTTTCTAAAGTTAAATCGACTATTTTTTTTCAAAACAATTTAATGTCACTTAAAATGTTATCATTTCTACTTTGTAATCATTATTATATTTATTTTGTATAAAAAATACATGTGGAAGGTTGCATGTTAGTAAGGGGATGTATAGTAGGCCATAAGAAACAAGGGATTCTTATACTTATAACACACATCTGTCAATACATTAAAGTTAAATTTCTTAGTGAAATACACTGTAAATTTACTAAATATTGAATAATACAATTCATGGAATAGAAAATAATAATAGATTCAAAGTAATAAACTGTAAGTAAGTTGCAGAGTTGGAAGAAGATTCAACGCTCTATGCTCAAAAACAGTACAAAGGCATATGTCAGAGAAAAAAAATTCTTGAATACTAATACAAAATAAATGATAGTAAATTATTTCATCATCAGTAACTGTATCAAGGTAGTTGTATTCAAGAGTAAAATATTAATGTAATTCTAGATATACTTTGTACACAGCTTAATTAATATCTAATAAGTACTTCATGTCAATTTTGAGAGATAAGAGTTTTAAGGAGGTAAAATATCAGTGTTAAAATTTTTGTAGTTTTTTATTCTTTAACATGAATTTTTTTGGAGAGATACTATTTTCTGTACTTTAATTACATATATTATACAAGAAAATGGTGTACTTTGACAACTTTTTTCCTGCACTTCATAAATATCTTATCAGCTAGGCTAATTTTACAAAACAGCTTATGGGTGCTTTTAAGATACGACTGTAGAATTTGCTGCTGTTGCCTGCGATATACGGGGCACATCGCACTGACTCACCCGGTTAACAACGCAGCTATTTAAGTGGAGAGCTCAAGCAGGGTAGAGCAAGGGTATATAGGGCCCAGCGAGCTGCGGTTGGGGGGATCAGTATCGGGATAATTCAGGAAGTAGACGTCGGGTCTAACGATAGGAGCACACGAGCGACTCTGCCTTCACGAAAATTGGTTAATAAAGTATATTACTAATAACGAGTTGAGATTGATTTCGCGAAGCACCTCATTGCCACCTAATCCTATGTTACAGAATTTCGTGCTAGGTGTGGGGTGGCAAATATCGGATTTTTTTTGTGTGTTTTGTATTTGGTGCCGTTGCTATGCGGGCTTAAACGAATTCTGACAAGAAGCACACATTGTGCAGTGTCGAGAAAATCAAGCTCGAGTACCGGAGCGGACCCGCACGAGATAAAGGATGAGCAAGTAGCTGTTCACACGACTAATTCTCAAGAACGACCTAGAAGTCGACTAGGCAGAAGGTCAGGGCAACTTCAGGGAGAATCGACAAGATAGTCACGCCTCATCAGAACCGGAGTGGTGCTTCTGCCCATCAACGATGAAAAAGGGAGTATTAATCGGAGAAGGATGACCCTCACCAATATTATTATGGCTTTGTGGATACTGTTTGCAAGGTTAGTAATCGTTCCACAGAATTCTTTTTTTTCTTGGTTGTTTGGTTGTTTTGATTGTTGTTGGTTGTTTTTCCACTTTTTCTCTGACCCCGGGACAAAAAAAATTAAGATCGACTAAACGAACGTAGAACGATAGAGAGATTATCATGCAAACACAGTGTATACGCAGAGAACGACGGAAAGTAAGAACTCGCACCCGTACTAGCTCGAGGATAGATAATTATATTATTATCATTATTTACCTTATTTCACCGCCGAAAGCAAATACAGCGTAAAATTTGAATAGACCGAGTTAAAGACGAGCGCCGCTCTTTTAACTTCTTTTTTTTTATCCCTTATTGTTCGTCTCGCTCGATTATAGTCAAGACGTTACATAGGTGATAATATCCGGCCCCGCAACCCAGGTAATATATAAGCTTAACTGGGGGATACGTTTCACAGCACACCGATACACAAAAAAAAAAGAGATTTATTTCGGCGACGTCGTCCACGAGTTGGCAAGCGATACCGAGGGCCCGAGTAATACGATAGCCCATACAGGCAGGCCGGGACCCAGCGGTAGACAACAAAAAAAACACATGGCAGAGAAGATGTTAGATTTGAAGCTCGAACCAGATGGGTGTAAGAGACTTGACACCCTGGACGAAAAAAATAAGGCGATAGAAATGGGCTTGTTTTCGAAAATGAAAGCCAAGTTAATAAATGCGAAGAAAGTAAACACGTCACGCGAGGTGGCTACAGAAACTATCCAAGGGTCGTCATCAATAAGCAGGGAGCCTAGATATGAATTTTTTGACAAATAAGGGAATATAGAGCCTACAAATGGTAAAGTGAGCACTCTCGGCAAACGGATCATCGTGAAAAACACCGAAAAAACTTAAGAAATATGCGGGACTCGAGCAGAGGAAGCAAACACACTACCGACGCAATGGGGCATGCTGGGGTAACAAAAATGGCCGATCTCCACCACACCATACAACAAAGATAAAGAGTTAAAAAACCTTGGAGTGAAAAACATACATAATCAACAGCTATAGAATAGATTAGAGGAAATGAGCAATTGACTTGAGAGAGTGAAGCAGGCCGCATCTATGGCAGTAATACTACCACTAAGTGAGACTCGTATATATTGGGCCGATTGTGATAAGAACAGAGGTAGACAATGGGGTGACATACCCCTAAACGAGGCCACATATATGGAAAACATGCACCCAACATACAACGACGAGTACCGGCGCAGACCGCAGATCTCGCAGCAAAATATTTTGTCAACGCTCAGCCATGTACGGCCGGAAAATATTGTATGTATTGTAAGGAAAATGGACATATAATTAAAAATGCCCGAAACAAATTGCTGTTATAATCGAGAAAGGACCGACAAAAAACAGCCGGAGAGAAAGCGGAAATTGCTACTACTGCCGAAAACCGGGACACTGCGTGAGAGACTGCCATGATCGCAGACGAGATGGGGAAAATCTATTTAGGCAGAAAAATGGCAGGCCAAATAAGCGAGCAAATCATGGATGGAACGGCGGTAGTGACTATAGAAATAATTATAGCAGAAACTACTCTAACAATAATTATGACAGTAATAATTATAATAGGAACAGTAATTATAACTATATCAGAAACCCAAACAACAATGATAATGGAAATAATTATTATAGAAACAATGATTATAATAAACGCCCTAATAATGGTAGATATGATGCAAGTAAGCTACCATGGTAGAAACGGGGAACGAAGTGCCTTCAACAATAATACGGATAACAAAACAAAGAATAATCATTAAAATAGGGGGGATAATCGACCAGATAGCGCAGTAGCAGAGCATTTAAACTCACAGGATTCTCGGCATGGTCGCCTAATGCCGAGCACAAATTAAGAGAAGAGAACAGGAAAGGCATACCCAAAGAGAGAGAGACTGCAAGAGAAATCTTGCGGGCGGAGCAAAAGGAGCAGAAGTAAGGTGAGAAAGAGAGCAAAGAAAAAATCCGATGTAGTCATAACAAGAAAGCTCTTGGAGCTCAGCAAGAGGCAGATGTAGAATATGCAGAGGGAGGCATGCCAGTCAAGCAGCAGGGAAGGTGCAAGAGAAGAGGCAAATGATTTCGTATTAAGAAAAAACAAAAAAAGGAATCGGACACATATGTAGATAATAACCCCAAGTGTTCAGTAGATATGAAAGAGATAAAACAGCTACCTAAAGTAACTATCGAAGTGGCAATGATAGGGCACATACCACCATCGGTAAAATTAGAGACTTTACAACTAAAGAGGGGAAAAGCAATATTTTATGCGGATTCAGGCGCAGAGATTTTGATTATAAAAGAAGACAGCCTTTATTCCGACACATTCATAGACTGTAGGTATGCAGTAGCAATTTTTGGTGTAACTCATGGCGCTCGTAGGACACTGGGTACGGTGTAAACCCGGCTGCACCATTAAAGTGCAGACAACACGTTGTTCCCCACGATTTTACAATTGATCTGGAAGGAATCGTAGGGTGGGACACGTTTAAAAGGTATAATGGCGAGATAAGCGCCTCTGACAGTGCAATTGAATTTGACAATATAAGGATATCTATGCTAGAGCCAGAATGTTTTAGAATACCGGCAAAATCGACACAAATAATTTATGCGCGAATAAAAACAATCCTCGTAAACCAGAAGTCGGCTGGGTACCACTCCAAGAAATGGGAGAAGGAGTACTATTTGGGAATTTCATAGCCGAGGAAAAAGATGGTAGGGTATTTGGGCAATGCATTATTATAAGTGATAAAGTAATAAATGTGCCCTTGCCACAAGTGGAGCTGTTTAAATTCATAGAAATCAAGCGAGTGCCACTGGAAGACTTTGAGGGGGACGACTCTGAATACTTAGGGGAAGCAGTCATACAACTATTTGGCGGAGAACCAATAGACGATATATACAAGAAAGACCAAGAAAAAGCGACAAACTCTCGGAGAAATACAAAAGAGTGCAGAAAATTATGCAATTTGTGGACACGACAGGTTGCAATTAAGAAGAAAAAGAGCACGTAAGGAAACTCATTACAATAACCTCGTACGTGTTCAGCCTCGACGGAAAACCGCTCAAAGCGAGGCATTTCGTAAAGCACAAAATAAATACATCAACAGACTAATCGATCGTTGCGAATAGGAACAGATACCCACCGGCAATTAGAGACCAAATGAAGGTAGAACTGCAAAAAATGCTACAGCAGGGGATAATTAAACTTTTTACTTCCCTATACAGCTCAAACACTTGGATTGTAGCAAAAAAACCATGGCTGAATAATGAAAAAAGAGTAAGGGTCGTCACAGATTTTCGACTGCTTAATAAAGTCACGGTAGGATCATGCTATCCATTACCATTTCAGAGCGACATTTCAGAAAATCTGGTGTGAACACGTTACATTACAGTAGTCAATCTTAAATCGGGATTCTTTTAAATAAAAGTGCATGAGGACGACGCGCACAAAACGGCATTTTCGGGCAGCAAAAAAATATCCACGTCCAACGAACGCAAAAAGGGAAAAACAATTTTTGGGATTTGTAGGGTATTATAAGCAGTTCGTAAAAGGCTATGCAAAGATCGCCTAACCGTTTCTAAACTATTACAAAAAAGCACGAAATTAAAATGGAGTGACCGCGAAGAGAAAGCATTCGCAGCTCTTTTTGGCGCACTGTGTAGCGATCCTGTACTTATCGCTACCGATATGCAAAAACCCTTTATCGTCACGACAGACGCGTCAGATTACGCGGTCGGAGCGATCCTTAGTTACGGAGAGATTGGAAAAGATAGACCGTGTGAGTATGTATCACGCTGCCTTAAAGGAAGCTAACTACGTTACCCGACACACGACAAGGAGCTATTGGCGATCATATTTGCAAAATGGCAAATATACGGTGGTCTCGGATCACGGGCTGCTTAAGCACTTTTACTCGTCTAAAAAACCAGACATTTGTTGGAACAGGCTTAGGGCGGAGCTTAGAGGATATAAGTATAAAGTTTTACACCGCCCGGGCATAAAAAATAAACCAGCTGACGCATTATCGCAAAACCAAGTATTACAGGAGGGAAATGCGAGTCCAGAGCCATCAAGACAAGAATTGTACGCACTAGCCGATCAACAAGAAAAAGAAGTAGAAGGCGATAGTGACGGACTACCGGCAAGGTTCTATAAGATTTGGGCAAAAAGAAAAGAGAGAGTACAAGGAAATACAAAGAAAGTGAAAATAAAATGCACAGGCAAAGATACATCGGACAATGAAGTTCAAAAGAAAGAACAATACTACGATGATCCCAACGAGAATGAATCAGATTTAAGCATTAATGGGCAAGCAGACGGCCAGGCAGATTTAGAATCAGTGGAATTGAATCACGAGAAGTGCCCACTGAGATCACAAAGGTGTGCAAGTAAAGATATAGTACGTAATATAAATAATAAGGATGGGAAGAAAACTGCAGCAGTAATAATCACACCAACGGATGAAGATATTTCGCAGGGTCAAACTGACGGAAAATTTGGTTACATAATGAATAAACCAGGATTAAAAAAAAGGGTAAAGACAACGAGTACACCAGCAGTAGTACAAGCGAGGGAAAAGTTGCGAAAAATACGTAAAAGACAGCTCGACAGCCTACACCGACAGAAACCACAATTCTCGGTTACACAATAGAAATTCAAGCCTTTAAAAGAAATAATAATAGCCAACTGCGACATGCCACAGACTTTGAACCCAAACGCGGTAAAAGATACAAAGGATCAGGGACATGGAGCCGAAAGATTTTTAGAAACTACAAAAAAAAAGCATTCCACCACGTCAGGTATGAAAGAAATAAAGGACATAAATATACACGACCTATTAGAGGGTAAGTTGAACGAATTACAGGCACAAGCAAAGGTTTATTTTAAACAACATGACGTACAAGGCAAACTGAGTATGAGAATCGACGTATGGGAGCCTAAAGAAATCACGCCGACGGAAAGGGCACCACACAATACGATTGAATAAGAGAACAAAACAACGCATGGTGTTAGCAAAAAATGGCCAACAGAGACAACTATAATTCCAGACAGATGGCTGGAATTTTCAAACGATAAAACACGAAGAGAAACGAATAAATGTGCCGTGCCCGACGGAGCATTTACTAAAATAACGGGGTTACCACCCGACCCACCCGGAAATTGCCTGTTTCACACCGTAATATTTTTATTGCATCTTGACATCTCTGCGGACGAGCTACAGGTGATCTTACGTGTCTCGTAATGGTTACGAAAATCTAGAGAACCAGAGATCACAGAGAAGATACTTAAATCACAAACAAGCTATGGAAATGGTGATTGCATATACATACTGTCGCAAGAATTCAAGAAAAATATATGCGTACACTTCGCATGAACCACGTACATACCTTTACTTGCACTTTATATCATCAAAAGACGAGGGGTTCTACCACATACACTAAGAGGGCGTGGGCAAGAACGCACATTACACACCCTTAATACAATTATCTGACGGAACGGAGCCAGGTAGCAAACCGAACGGCGAGCCCCACGAAAATTACTAAGATAAATATGAAAGTAAGCAGGGCAGCTATAATGAAGACGACAGGATAGACCGGGGTAGGCGAGGTAAGGATGATGATAAAAGTCATTTAAGACGAGAGCAAGACCATCCCAAAAGTAGGACGGACACGGATGAACATACCCAAAAACGGGGAGGAGACAAACAGCCGACGAGCAGCGATGACTACAACCCTAAAACTACAGTAGGAAAGAGAGTAGATCAAGTCGACGAATTGAATAACGCTCTATGCGAAACAGAGAGCGAGAACAAAGGTAATATAGCCATACACTTACCATCGATGGAGAAGTATAGAGTGTGCAGGACGTGCCTGCCAACTGAAATACTACCATTGGCACCAAAAGAAGGGGAGGATTCATCCTTGTGCTGAAAGCTAAATAAAATCGAAAACCATCCTTTCAAATATTTTAAACATCTGGCGGTAATGACGGTAACCGAAGTGGTACCCAATACGGGAGCCATAGACGCACTACACGAGAGAGGATACATTAATTCGATACGCATAAATATCGAAGAAAGGAGCGTAGGAGAAGCGAAACTGACAAAAGTAAATAAAATATAAGTTATGCACATGTACGTAAAGGAGCATTCCGAAAAAATGGCACTGAATTCAAACATTGAAAAATGTATAAATGCACTTAAAGAAATAATAGTAACAAATAAAATAAAACGTTTGGGATCGTTAGGGACCTAGCGATCCTTAATCTAACCCAGTGGGGATACTTTGTCGACACCTTTAAGGAAATTTCCAAAGATGTTAGACTAGCAGCAGTACTCTACACAAACACCCTAAAAATTCCGCCAAAAAGTCAGAGATTTAAAATCATTTGAGAGTACCACGAAGCAAACATAGAAGGGCAGAGAGGCATAAACAAAACATACAGCAGGATCGCAAAAGACTACTGCTGGAAAAATATGCGCCCGGATGTAGGGCAAGTCATTTTGGGATGTCCCTTATGTCAGACGAAAAAACTTGTCAGAGTAAAAACAAAACAAGCCATGCTTATTACCGACACATCGAGTAGACCGTTCAAAAAGGATTCTTTATACTTTTACGGACCTATTAGTACACCCTTAGCGAGTCAGTACACACATATACTATCTATGCACGACTAGATGACAAAATTTATCGTTATTGCTTCCGTAAAAAGGGCAACAGCTGAAAAAACCGTAGGAGTGATCACGAAAAAGTTTATAGCATACTTCGGGCCACCAGAACCTTTATTATTGAACCAAGGCACTTACTTCATAAATAAGAGCATGGAAGAATTTGCAAGACTGTTCAAAATAGAATAAATAGGCAGCACAGCATACCACCTACAAACAAATGGTGCCATCAAACGAATGCATCAAACACTCACGGAATACATAAAAGCCTATGTAAGGCAAAATGATCAATGGGACGAGCATTTGCCGATGTGTATGCACTCGTATGATACTACGGACTATACAAGCACGGGATATTCTCCACACGAACTTGTTTTTGGCCAGAGGGCAAAAACACCTTCTAGTTTTTAAATATTACCTCGCGGCCGGACATCGGACGAATATCTTGAAGAGCTGGTAACAACACTGACGGAGATAAGAACCATTGCCGCAATAAATCAGGTACAAGCGAAGTACCGGTCAAAGTATTATGACTATCGTACACTAAACACGAGATACTACCTGGAGGGAAAATGGTTTTCCTATTAAAGGAACCATCGAAAAGAAATTGTGACGCACAGTATAAGGGTCTGTACGAAATAACCAGCATCGATTATGCAAAATAGAATGTAAAGCTTTAAAGACAAAACGAAGTAAGAATATCTCACGTGAATAAAATGAAAAAAGCATGTGTGATGTAGGCCCGCTGGAGAATGTGAACAAGGAAAAGAACATGGAGGCATGGACTTAAACATGCATATTCGCTTAAATTTTCCGCGGCCCCCGGACGCACCGCGGAAATACAACAGATAATAGGGAAAAGCGAAAGAGTATAACGACCGATGTCAATATAGAAAGGAAAGCAGAGATAAAGTTAGCGAATAATACAGACATTAACAAGAATAATATGATTAGAGAGACAGTAAATAAATTAACACGAGGCATTAATTATTAGATGGCTCAAGCAAAGGAAAAGATGGGCGTATGCCACTACCTTATATAATTAATTTGTAAAAAAATAGGAAGGAATAGGCTAGTTAACCAATACGTTTATTGTATTCGAATTAATGTAAAGACTAACGAGATAAGCTATATATGTCAAAAAGAAAAAAAAACAACAAAAAAAAACACACAAATATTATAACAGAAAAACGCAAAAGGATGCAAAGAGACAGAATAATGAAATTCGTGGGCTTTCGGTTTTGTTAGATTTTTGTTTATTTTTATTTTTTGGCACAGATATTTTTTTTTTTTTATTATTTTTATTGAAGTATTTATCTTTTTTTATTTTTCCTGTCCACGTTCCATCCCCGTCCAGGATGTAGTCACGCAGCAACCACCCCTTCCGTACGGCCCAGGGCAGGCTGCGCTTGTCGAGCACCAAGGGCACAGTGGCAGCCTTTACAGGCCATAGGGCCCGGGGTATTCGTGGCATCCACCATTGTCGCAATGGCAATGGCATACATTCTGTGGCCCTTCCGCCGGATGTAGAAAAAAAGGAGAGAATACTAACACAGGCTTTAAAAAAATGAAACAAGTATATGTACAGTAGGAAAAAAAATGTCTTTACGCGGATATCAGGCCGCTCTTTTAACGGGAACCCATCAGGGACGTCCGCGGCCTCATTAACTACCAGTACAAAGAACGTACCAAGGCACGCGCAGCCAAGACAGACGGCATACGATGCCCTTGGCTCTAGGACGTCGCAGCGGGTCCGAAAGACTTGACCCGAGGAGGGCAGAGGCGGAGACCGGGGACAGTTCTGGAACACCACCGTGAATAATTGCTTGGTTGGGCAATAGACGTCGCAACATGCGACGCCACCGTAATACTTCTACCTCTGCATTGGGAGAAGCAAAGCATTAAGGGGCCATCCCGGCTTACGCAGAGGGAGCGGCAGGTCAAAGAACCCGTACGGGTCCACGACCAAGCACGCCCCTTACTATAAAAAAAAGAGAAATATCAGTAATAAATAAAAATAAATCAAAGTTAGTAAAGAACAAAAAAACACCTACTGCGCCGTGGGTCAGACAGGTACTCGGGGCCAACGCCGTCGGCCCCTTAAGTACCACGAGCTGGGCCCCACGCGTCCGCCTGACAGATGGCACCCGCCGGCAAATGACCAGAGACTGCGGACTATAAGGAAAACAAGGGAGATACTTATACACTAATGCTACAGGAAAATATAAAGGTGTGTACACAAATACTTACGCGAGAGCAGTCACGGCAGTTCACTGCCTCCTCCATGAAGGCCCCCTCAAGGATGGCACAGACACTGCCATCGGGATCACGAACCCCGTCTCACGGGTATTATCGTGAGGCAAACTCACAAAGTCATGTAGCCGACGGAAAAAATCAGCAGTAGTAGAAACCATTATCATCCGTATAACACAAAAAAAACTTTTCCAATGAAGAAACAAGCAAAGGTCGAAACCAGTGCACACACTAAGCACTATACAGGCAGAAAAGGGCGAGATGCTCTAGAGAAGCAGGAACAGAACTTAGCACGACAAAATTAGGATATGCACTGCCAAAAAGAGGCCAAAACATTCAACAATCATCACAGTCCCCTCTTTTTGGAAGAATAGAAGAGAGAAAACTTGCATGCGTATAATAAAATGAGTAAATTCAGTGGGAAAAATGTGCGAAAAAAGAACCAGTCTGCAACACTATATGCGTCTTCCTGGTATAGATGGCTCACAGCGTCGAGCGAAACAACAGAGCAGATGGGACATAACAAGCCGGTTACGACAAGCATAGATAGTTATTTATACACAAATATATAAAAAGAAAAAAAAAATTTTTAAAAAACGTTTAGAAGAACTTTATAAAGATAATATTTATTGATCATTATTATTTTTGTACATACGATATACACACATAGTGTTAAAAGTCGGTAAATTTGAGTCAATCGTTCGAATCTCGCATTTTTCTCCCCCTCAACAGTTTACGTACTCTCCTTTCCGACACATTTTCATGTAAAATATAGTTGATAAGAAAATCGTCTAAAGTATACAAAAAACCAGTGAACATGACAAAATGATAGAAAGTCAGTAAACAGAACGCAAAAGCATCTTTGCTATATATAGACTATAAGCAACCCAAAAGTACCGTAATGTCTAAGGATAGAGCCATACTCCCGACTTGACCTACAAAATCAACCTTCTTTTTTCTCGTCTACGAAAATAATTGCTTCGACTATTGTCATTGTCTGTATGAAATATTAGGTTTCGATAAAGTAGTCAGGGACCACTCACTGGTATCATCCGCATGAATAAAATGGAGGGAAAAGTAAATAAAAAAAATAAATAAATAAATAAAAAAAAAAACACTCGCACAGCTTAGATCAGGTATAACTAGTAAGATAACAGAGGTAACGCAGTAACAAAAGATTATGGAAAAATACAGAGGTACTTAAACAAATGTAACGAGAGGAAGGGAGGGGGGTGATTATTTGCGACGACTAATGTATAATGAGAATATTTAAAAAACAAAAAAGTCGCCCGTTTTTTGTTTTAGGACTGGGGCAACACAAGTCAAAAATTGGCCAGGAGAAGTTGAACAAATTGAGAAAAATCCTGGAATATTGCCGAACACGGTACAATAGAATTAACCGACTTAGGGGTAATTAACCTGGTGAGAGCCTGCACTGCGCAAGCATCTGAAACTAGATTAGATCCGGGACGGGAGGAAGGTAAAAGTCAGGTAGTGCAGTTTAAAAGTCAAAACCTAAATTTAAAAGAAACAATTCAACGTATGAAAGGGATAGAAAAGGATAAATTGTTGGAATTAATGGGAACAATAATAAAAGGGACGGTTTGCAAGAACTTGGATATCAGGAACACGGACACGGTGATATGCTCAAAACTGGGACGAAACTGACAGACATAATACAGCGCATACAGAAATTAATACAAATAAAAGGAAAACTGTCGGACTGGAAATAGTACGCGTGGATGGTGGCAGAAATAGCACTAGGGGCGGCTGCAGGATCGTTTGGAATTCTACGGTGGGGGGGCCCCGTAATACTAAATCTAGCTAGAATGTTCGCAGGTAGACAACCCAGACACAATGTAGCAAGAGGTGGGACTACGGCAACCAATCCCTCAGCGCCGCAGTAAACACCCATTGAAATGCATAAGCAGGTTCCAAGACACCTAATAAACATTCCGGTATTCCTAACCGATACATAAACTCCAATGGGGGACAGAAGTATCTCCCGAGGGTCGCGAGTCCACATGAAGACGCGGAACGTAATAAAGAGAGTCTCTTCGCAGGAAAAGAAAAAAAAATAATGTTAAGAACTATGAAACAATAGAAAATATATGCAAAATGACAATAAGATTGCAATGGTAATTGTAATTATATTAATAGTAATCAATGGTAATTGTGATTATAAAAAAAGGAATGATACTAACAATAATAATAATAACAATAATAATAAGTACCATATACGAAAAATGATAATGATATTGTAATGGTAATTGTAATTGTAATAATAATAGCAATAGAATAGTAATAACTAGAACAATAGCAATAACGATTTTAATGATAATAAGAATACTGAAAAAAAAGAGAGAAAAATGAATGTATTAGATGAAAGCTTACTAACACAATACCGGAGAGATACGAAAGATATTATAGAAGGCAGAGCGCATACATGAACAGAATTGTCATACACAGATTACACGTGAGCACGTGAGTACAGGATGAAAGACAAGAGTGTGAGTAATATTGTAAAAAGGATGGTGGTTCTCTAGTAGAATGGAAGAATGAGTGAACCACCACGTGCAAAACAGACAACACAAACAACATAATACGTGCACTACACACACAATCATAGTTCGGCAGCCACGGGACAAGATATAGCGTCGTCGAGGGCGAACGACGCGGTGACCTCGGACGTGTTGCGTACGATATGCGGGGCACTGACTCACCCGGTTGACAACGCAGCTATTCAAGCGGATAGCTCGAGCAGGAAAAAGCGAGGATATATAGGGCCCAGCGAGCTGCGGTTGGGGGGTCAGTATCGGGCTAATTTGGGGAGTAGACGTCGGGTCCAGCAATAGGACCACACGCGCGACCTTGCCTTTACGATAATTGGTTCATAATGTCTAATACTTGTAACGAGTTGAGATTGATTTTGCGGAACAACTTATTGCAACCTCATCCCACGTTACACTGCATTAAGTATATCGTGGGATACAGCTACCGTAAGCGAGTGATGATCTATGAAATATTTTGTTGGTCAACTATTTTTTTTTTTTCTTTCACGTAATGATATTTTTCTTTTAGTTGTGTAAAACAATGTTAAATTCATACATTTCAATGATCTTGATAGATAGTATATAAGTAATATAGTGCTAAGCATAGGAAAATTCATGTAAAACTTGCCATATTTAATCGAAAATTTTTAATCATAATTTTCGAAAAGCTTATAATAGTGGAATATAGAATATAAAAACTAGATTGGCATTTAAATACTTTACTATTGAAAATACAAAAAAAAAAATTTTTAACAAGCATGCAATGATTTTAGTAAAAATTCAATGATCAATACATCAATCTTTAAAAGTTAATTACAAAACTGTTTCATTGTCTTACGTACACAACTATTTGCAAATTTTTTCTATTATTTGCATGATACAGTATTGTTATCGATCTCTTGCCATGTATCTTTATTCTTATTCTTCAATTCGAATGATTAAACGATGTAATTTTTTGTTATCGTAATTTATTGCCCTAAATACTAGTTATTTGCAAGTGTTTACTTAAAAAAATTATTTTTATGCACACGATTGCACCTTACTAATTACACGTGACATTATTTTAAATTTTTCTCTGCATAATCTACTTAAAATTAGTCAAGAAGTCAGAAAAGCTTTTTAAAATTAGAATACAACAAAAAGGTAAGAAGACACCAATTTAAATAATAAAATCTTATTTTTTATAAGTGTACGTACTTATGCGACGTTGCTAGATTCTATGAAATAATGAGTGGCTAGCTAAAGGACACATATTTCGTACTTTGATCTTTACTTATTGTAGCACGTATAAAAAGGACTTTACTAGTATTACAATTTCAGTACAGTGAAAGAAAGCCCTCTTTATCATCGTAATCTATTAGACTTATCAAACTACACATCTCTTTATGACTGAATCCATTTAATTATATACAGGCACACACTGCGACTATCACCAAATAACTCTAAAATAATATTATATTCCTTTCGATGAATTTAAGGAGACACGGGTTTTAGGGTTGAGCTAAAAATGTTTTCCTTTTTTTATAATAGCTCGATCAAGATACTACATTTTTAAACCAATATAAATACTCGAAATTTGTATGAATTTTGAAAAAGCTACCATTCAGCGAATATTTTAATAAACAGGATGTCTTTTTTTATCATAAGAAGATTTTTATTGATTTTAAAATGTTTTTAAAAAAATTGAAAATATGCAAAGTTGTCAAAAAAATCAAGCCATTAACTGAATACATTTTGAAATCATCGATCGTCGATCTCTCAAAAAGCCCATTTTTTTCCTAGAATATTTTTTTATTGTTTTTTGATTCTATAAAGTATGATACGGGCACCCTCTACAAATTGGATTTGAACGCAGTGGAAAATAGGAGAAAGCCTGTCAGTGCCGGAGCTATCCGTCCTCGCTGGTGTGTTATCGGGGTCTCATTCCCCTCTCCGCGTCGTTAAGCAGTCAGACGGTAGTGTAGGCAGAGTGCTGAGCAATCGGCCTGGTATCGTTCAGCCTACCGGTATGTTTATTTATTATCATTATTATAATTTTTTTTTCAATTCTTTTTTTTTTTATTTATTTATTAATAATACATAATTGAACGACGAGCCCTTTTTACTTCACCCCGATGTTCCTCATTCTGGCAGCTACCTCCTGGAGATTGCATGAGGGGGGAAATCAGTTGTACGACGCTTTTAAGAGTTAGTTTCGTGGATTCCATGATACTATCCGGACTTGGTGCCAGAGATGGAGTAGTCGGCGGAGTGGGACGTTTGGGTGCAGCAACACCGGGGTTAAGGGGGGACGTTCGGTGACGCTAAGTTAACTCATTGCTCTTGTCTTAGTTTTTGTCTAGTGGACAAACGATTTAACTCTTGCATGGACGGGTAGAGGGGAAACATATTGTATATATATTTGGGAATCGTTGCGGGGTAAGCCCACTCCCAGTGCTCGAAGTCGATTGCTGAAAAGAGAGAAAAAAATGTTTCGTCCCAAGAGCACACCTGGATTCATCTGTAAGGCTGACGGTGTGCTCTCTGCCTTAGACAACGAAGAAGTCGGGTATCGAGTGGAAATGATCGCGCTTCTATATAAACGAATGTCGATTTACGCCACTTGCAGAGAGCAGAATCTGGGTAGAAGTGTCAAAACCATCTAGCGGGTGAAGTGGGAAGCCGGTGCGTGAGTGTGACTTAGAGCGCGAGTAAGGCAAGTCGCCACAGGACTCCCCGCCTAGTATTGACGATGTCGTAGAAGGAGGAGAGACGATATCGAAATTGTCGAGATAGAAAGGCGAGAAAGACGAAAGATTGTCGTTGATTAATTTTTTATTAGGGATATCCGATTCCTCCACCAAGGGAACACTGCAAGTCTGTGGTTTTCATGCACAGTGAGGTTTATTGACCATATGCTGCTCTTGCCACTGCTGTATTACTCGGTGATCACCGAGCGAGCGGATACTGCGGAACGAACAGCCGAGCGAGCTCTTATAGGCACTAAAGATCACTTACTTGGTAGTGGTAGATTTGATTCCAAGCGCTGGCCACTTGGGGGCTGGTAGCTGCTACTACGGGGTTTGCGCACTTGAATCGGGCACGGAACTTGAAATTTTAATACGGCGCGAAGTTTAAATGTTCGTAGATAAATTTATGCATAACAATAAGATAAAAAATATTAATTAGTAATAATTGTAGTGAAGGATTGGCCCGACGGTAACAATCTATTCTAAAGTTAGTTGGTGATGGTCGTAGTGCATGCCTGTATAAAATGAGATGGACTGGGCCTTTTGTGATGTATTCTATTTATTTTGTACCTAGTCTGTTAGGTTTCAGTTATTTATCCATTCTATGGATCGTTGATTTGAATAAAAACAAAGATAATCATCACCAAACTTTTCTCAAAAACCATGGCTCACTAAAAATCTTTATAAAAAAGTACGGAGTTATTAGGCAAAGCATGCACGGAAGAAGAGTCCCACTAGTATGGGTATATATACATATATATATATATACAAAAATATACATATATAAGTAGGGCTTCGCTACTATCTTGTAATATTCTATGAATTCGCTGGCCATGTATAATATTTATTGAAAAAAAATCAATACGCAACTGACTTAACCGGGTGTGAATATTTCGTCGCAAAAAATAAAGGAAATATCTACATATGGGGCATGTCATGTAAACAGAGACGAAGTAAATTTTTTGTCTACCTATATTCAACCAAAGACAGCACTACGTGAGCAAATAATACCCTTATTTTTACATATTTTTGGACCTACATTGTGACCGTCAGTGATGGTCAGAAAATTTATTCTTCGACTGCCACCTTCTTACTGTTGCCGTGAATAAATGTTAAGAATACAAAATCTTTAAAATAGCTACATGTTTGGAATTTGTTCGTAGGACACAATTAACACACTTTAAAATTTTTCTAGGTTACGGTTCGCCACTATTTTAACGTTATAAACTTTTAGATTAAAATTATGTAAAGATTGAAACAAATAGTTTTGTTATTGTTTTATTTTTATTTTTACCTCTTTTTGTCTTACCTTGAACAAGATTTGTCGCATAAGGGTGATCGACCGAAAATCAGGCCAAAAAAGGGCCCTCAGGTAAATAAGTACGATTTTTTAGTATATTCATCACTAAAAAATCGTAGGTGTTTAGGATCACTTAATACGAATAGGGGTCAAAGTTCCAAAAAACAAAATGGCTGATCCCATATGACGGGATAAAACTTTAGAACGACCAAAATTTTAATTCTCAAAAATAATATCAAATTCTACATAAAATTTTTAATTAAAATCATCTTTTTCCGAGAAAAAGAATTGTAAAGCTATAAAATGTTTCGAGTTTAGTGAAATTTCTTAATTTTACCTTGCATATTATAATATGAGTAAAGTTCAACATTTATTCTATACTATAGGCTTTGACTGTTGTCAGTAGTTTATTACTCTACAAGGGGCGGGAGTACGGCGTTACCTTTCAGGTATAAATTGCTACCAAAACTGGGGGCGAGGTTATCTAAATACGCTTGAGTTGATACTGTACTTATCCCTAAAGTCACGTATGGTTGTTTTTTTTCTTTTTTTGCTGAAAATATTTCTTTCTTCATTTGCTAAAAATACGACTTGCTTTTATGATTTCAGGATTAAGAGTGCAACATAACCCTCAAGGAAACAAACACTTTTACTGCTAATAAGAAAAGTATTTTGAGGTCTCTTATATATTTAGATGATTTCTGCGTATAATCAAAGTGGATACTATCTTAATTTTTGGTGAATTTTTCAAGGATTTTAGACTGATTGTATCCCTAAAATCAATCTTAAGATTACACATTAATTCCGTCTGTAAAGCTACTTAAATCTTCGTAGATTCCCCCTGGATCGATTGATAATCCATCCTCAAATGTCCATATAATTAAATGTTTTTAAATTATACGTAGATACTTATAATTATCAGCTATATCCATGGTATTGATGTTTTGCATGATAAAACTGAATGCAATCCTTTTTTTTCCAATTTTCTTGAACAGAAGTTTTCAAATTTCTTTTTTAACAAAATCAAATTATATAAGAAAATGTTTAGACCCGTTGAATTTTGAGCTGGTATAATAATGATCACAACTTATACGCATAATTGTTTTAAGTACCTAGCTATTACAAATGATTATTAAATGATGCGAATATTTTCGGGTGTGCTGGCAATTAATTCACGCAGAATCACTCTGGATCTTACGTGCACTTTCCACAAAATCCATAATGAATCTATTTGGTGAATTAAGATGAATTTTAGGATGATCTGACTTGGATTTACTGTGAATATTTTCAGGTGGGTGGGAAATGAAGTATTATGTGCTTTATACAACCGTCACTTAAGATGTGTTCCAATTGACTAAGCAGATCAGCCCCAGGGTAAAGAAGCATGCGTACCCATGTCGCTTGTGCATCCCTTTATTCAGACATTGCCTTAGCTCCGTGAGTCATCATATGATTTGGTATAGCTTTTAGTCCCAGGTTTAGAAAATGGTTGTATTCGAGACAAAACTTATTCTCTATCATCCACACATCGTAAAGATCGAATATTGTAAATTTGAATCTATTTATTTACATATATGAATATTAAATAGGGCATGAACATAACTGCACAAGCTTTTTGTTCTTTTTATATAATGATTTTAGGTATGTTATTATATATAAAGTAAATATTTTCACAAAACTAATGCATACTCTGAATAATGTTATTAACTTCGTTTCGTTGGCAATATCTTCAACATAAATAAATAAATAAAAATATAAACTTGGTTTTTAAATTTAGCCGATTTTTTTAAAATTTTACTATATACTTAGTACCAAATACTTTAGTTTCTGTGGCTGAAAATTCAGATAAATCAAAAAAGCAGAATAGTTTTGTTATCGTCCCTGACACATATATGTATATATATGTATGTTTGTATCTCCATAACAATGCACATTAATAATAGTGACAACGACTTCAAATTTATCAACTAATTTAGGTTTATAGCGCCATCGTTGACAGAGTTTGTATCCTATTTTGATCAATATAAGATATCATAAAACTTGTTTCGGCAAGGTGCTTACGTTCGTTTAGTATTTGAAAACTTTTTAAGAACTTAGATTTGTGCTTAAAGACCAATGTGTTATTATTTACTATTGTTGTTAAGGATCTCCGCTCGAAATGTATTAACGCATACGAACTTGATCCTACAAACAACTTGACATTACTTTGCTCGAACTGAGATGGCTTTTAATTACACTTATGATGAAATTAAGCTTCTTGTACTTACAGATATGCTACTGTTTGTTAAAAACTTGGTAGCACTAGTCAACGCTGTAATTGCTATGCGTAAGCTGCAACTGCTGATCTTCTCCGCTTTGGCTCGATGTAATAAGGGATGCCCCTAGAGCTCGATACCGTAAAACTGTGGTAAAATAGGTGCGCAGACGACTTTTTCGGCCCAGAAAACCTATCAGGCTTGGCTTACAGCTGCGGCTGCTGCGAATCCTCTCTACTTTGGCTCTGATGTTAAATAGTAGTACCAGGGTTCATCGCTGTGGTGTATATACTATGCAGAGGACCCCTTTAGCTGCTGTTACTCTTAACTTTGGCTGAAGGTGACAAATGATGACTCTTGAGCTAAACGCTTCCGTATAATACCATTCGACTGACGTATAGTTAGAATCTAGAAAGTCTTATCAGCTGCTACTAGTAATCCTCTCTACTCTTGCTCGCGGCTATAAATGATGCCCCTTGATATATATATATATATATATATATATATATATATATCTTGAGCTCGACTACACCTCGTCCTTATTAGGCAGGCTGTTGTTCATCCTCTCTACTCTGGCTAAAGGCGATAGATAGTGCCCCTAGAGCTTGATGATGCCTTAGTTAACTGTCTTGCAGTAGCAGAGGTATAATTTGCATGCTTGAATAGAATATTATTTGATACTGTTCAAAATGTAATATAATAAGGCAGCAAGCTACACAGCCATAAGTCATCAGTAAGATCCTGTACTAATCTGATCTACCAAGAAAATGTCTACTCACCTTAAGAGAAAAGAAGGATTGCATGGACCTATGGCTTACTGGAAAAGTACTAATATAATTTATTGAGACAATATCTTCTGACTTGTAGAGAGAAAATATTCTATGCATTTGCGTTGGCCCCCCCTCCGCCCCCCTAAAGCTCCTTTCAAGAACTTAGAAAGTTTTCAGGATTTATCGACCCGCCCTCAAAAACCTAGAAAATTTCCAGTATTCGTCGACCCCCCCCCCCCCTCTTAAAAAATTATTAATTTTGACATGCTGCCTATTTTTATAGACAAAGCTGGCCAAAGTCACCCAAAAGACACTATATTGCCGAACTTGGCCGAGATCAGACAGATAAATCCCATTACAGACGAACTACCTCACGAAAGCCCTCTAACATCGTTAAGTATCGCCAAAACAACCGGATGTAGCCAAAGCCGATTCCTTACATACACTTGGAATTTTTTATTGTTTTATTGAAAAAATAAGTATTTTTGCAACAATTCGTTACACAGTAACTTTAAAAAAAAGAAATTTGCAGAAAATTTGAAGTAATTCAATGAAATTGGGATTATCGTCTAATTGTAATAAAATTAGAAGATAAAAAATATGTAATTAGGCTTCGGAGTTATTACAACAAAGAATTTGTGATACCTGTCGTCAGCGCATCAAGAATAGCAGAGAAGAAAATGATGCTGAGTGCAATAATGATCAAGTTGAAATGGTACGTAACTATATCATATTAAGTGTTCGACTTCAATCCACTAAATACGCGCCTAAATAGCATAACATAGCTAACAGCAGCGTTTCTCTCCCTTCATTTCTTTAGCCCGTAAACTACTTACTTGTAGTAAATATGTTTAGTAAATAAATTTTCAATATTCCGTCAATATGGCTAATCAAGCCTTTTCTTTTCTAGCCGGAAAATGAAGATTAATCATCAAAGGAAGAATCAGATGTTGAAATTGGTAGTGGAGAAACTTCGGGTACTTCCGGAAAAAGCAAGATAACACTAAATGATCGCATGTATCATTTAAATACAGGATTGAGTTTGTTAGGATCTTCACTGATTAAAAAACGAAAATTGACGCAAAAAAGATACTCTGAGGAAAAAGCAAACAAAATTACAGAAGTGATTAAGAAAAAAGTTTTCAATTTAACTGACGA